>WBMW01001639.1:193528-233656 GCA_013396635.1 Penelope pileata
AAAAAAAAAAAAAAAAGGTGTCATTCTCGGTGAGACAAAAAGTCTACCTCGATCATTATTTCATTTCTGACTGCAGCAAACAGAAGAACAGGATGTTCAGATAGTGGCATTTTTGATAAATTTCTCATCCTTCAGTGATTTTAACTTCTTCTGTGTTTGATAGCCTTTGGTACATTCTTCCAGGTATTTTCCAATCACTTCGTAAACTTTAAGCATCTACGTCATGTGGTAAAGTTCTGCATAGATTAACCACAGGTAATGTTGTCAGAGTAAGATTTTTTTGATTCTTTTTCCCCCCAATTTTTCTCTCTCCAGCCATCTGAATGATCACCACAGCACATTCCTTGTGCAGGTTAAATGTCTCTCTGTACCTGCTGTTCAATAAATGATTTGTACATTGTGAGCTTATTAAATGTTGAAGCAATACTTCAATAAACAATTTCGGGAAAAGTATTGGGAAAGATTTATGATCAGACTACTCAGAGGAACTTCTGACATTTTCTGACAAGGAATACTAGCAGTCTGCCAGAATATTTCAGCTGAGAAACTCAGAATATATTGTATTCTATGGTATAATCAATCTGTATTTTTTTTTTGAAGCAACCATTTAAGAATGTTTAAAATCTTTAAACAGCTTGCCTTTTGTAAGCCTACTCAACCAACAATTCTTATCATGTATGTAATTGTACTCCTGCATTACATAAGTAACTCAGGTTTTTACTTGAACTAAAGGATATCTGAAATCATTTTATTCACAAATACCATGACTCAGAAACCTGTACTCCCCTTCAGATTATGAAAATGACTTTTTAATTTGTATAGTAATAAAAACCTTCATCTGCCACTGAATTTTATTATTTTGAAAGTAAATGCTTTGTTAACCCTCATTTAACAAAGCTATAGATTATAGCTTTATTATATCTTAAGACAGGATTAAATTGGTCCTTTGACAGGCCAAAGTTCAGATAACAATTCATAACAAGACATTTCTTTTTCCACAGTTCTTTAGTAAGAACTAAAGATCAGAACACGTCTGTTAAAAATCGTAAGTGATGAGAGTTCACAGAAAGCATATTACCCAAAACTTTCATATCGGTCATGGACTCTGCGTTGTCAATATTCTTCGCTCTTTTTGATTGTCCATCAGATCCTGCTTATGTCTTAAAAAAGAGTGATCTTTTTGTAACCACAACAAAGGGACTTCCCCAGTAGCAACCTGTGGATAGGATTTCTTTAGACAGAAGGGAGACTCAGTGCAGCCAACAAAGAAAATGTATTGTGAATTTTACTCTTGTACTGAATAAAACTGTCTGCATGTTTCCACACTAACATTGCCTTTATGTCCAAAAGCAGGGTGCAAGCTTGATCTCTCTCTTGGTGTTTTATTTCATGCTTTAATTATTCCCATCTCCATAGAATTATAGAATCACAGAATGGCTAAGGTTGGAGGGGATCTCAAGGATCATCAGGTTCCAATTCCCCTGCTGTAGAGGCAGGGTTGCCAGCTTACAGATTTAGAACTAGATCAGGTTGCCCAGGGGCCCATCTAACCTGGCCTTGAACACCTCCAGGGACAGGGCATTGACAGCCTTTCTGGACAGCCTGTTCCAGCACTTCACCCCTCTCTCAGTGAAGAGCTTCCCCTGACATCTAATCTAAACCTTCTCTCCTTCGCTTAAAACCATTCCCCCTTGTTCTATCACTGTCTACCCTTGCAAAAAGTTGATTTCCCTCCTGTTTATAATCTCCCTTTAAATATTGGAAGGCTGCAGTGAGGTCTCCCTGCAGCCTTCTCTTCTCCAGGCTGAACAAGCCCAGCTCCCCTAGCCTGTCCTTGCAGGGCAGTTACTCCAGCCCTCTGAAGAGCGATCATCAGCCCCCATCGATCACTTTAACAGATCTGTTCACAACATAACAGTAATGGAAACAATTAATTTTAATTGTTATTGAGTAGCAATTACCTTATAACTGAAGTAACAACAATATCCACTAAAACTAATTTTTTAATAAGTTATCTTTCCAAAACATGTAAGAATAAGAAGATCACCGACCATAGTGATTGAGATGGAAAATAGCAAAGCAAGTCCTATGTGTCTTTCAGGTTCTTTCTACTGAAACTTCAGAGACACCATAAAAACATGCTTGCTGACTCACATTGGATTCTAGCTTGAGTAATTTCACACCATCTTTTAATTTTAAAATCATATGGCTCTTTTACTGATAAATTTTTTTCTCTTTAACATTTTAATATACCCATATTAAAAATTAAACTCAATGTAATGATGATAATAAATAAATTCTAAAGCCAGTTATTAAATCATAAAGTAATTGAAACCATTTTGCAAATTATTCACAAAATTCAAAACTCAGACAAAGATAATACAGAGCTAACCATAAAAAACAGCCATCTCTGTTTAGACTTTTAATTATGGAAGAGGAAAGAAAATAAAAACAAATCATGAAACTACCAGGAAAGTCAAAATTTGAACAATTTACATTTCTCTATGCAAATAAGCCCATATCAATCTGCCCTTAGCACAAATCTGTTGGCTAATTTCTTTTTATTATTAACTATACAACGTTGTACACTTTCCCTTTAAATTAATTATTGCAAAAAATAACAACTTCAATAATAATTAACATTTGGTAAATAAATTAAAATGTTAGCCTTATCATAGTTTTTTGTTTTTTTCAAACTATATTTCAAGCAAATGCACCTTTTGGATTGCAAGCTCATCCAACAGAGCTAACAGACTGTAGTCTCTACTATTCCCATGCAGAACGTCGAGACCTTCAAACATGGCTTAAGTGAATTGTATATGCCTGAAGATAACGAAAATGAAAAAGGGTCCTGTGCTGCATAAAAAATACGTCTCGTTATATGTATCAAAACGTTTTTTTTTTCTTAAGATGTAATAGACTTGAAACTTTCGATATCTTAGTGGAATCTCTTCACAATTTGTTATATTTAACTGCAAAAAAGAAAAAAAGTAAAAAAAAGATCCCCTGAGTCTCTGAGGGTTGATGCTGAACTGAATGCTTTATTAGCATGATGGACATGTCACAGACAGCACATGCAATGTGTTATATGAAATAACAAGTCATTAGACAAGCTGAATTGGAGCAGGCTTGTCAAGAAAAGTCAAATTTCTACTACAATCAAGAGCTTTTGGATAGTATAACTACATTGACTTCTATTTTGTAGTGGTTCCACTACTTCTGTATTGCCTCTGGCAATAGCATTTATATTCTACTTTTCTGAGATTTCTTGATTTTTATTTCTTGGTTGTAGCTAACAGTACATATATATCAAACCCCATTAGTATTGCATATTTTGGATAAAGGTATTTAAAATTTTTCTATTGATCCCCTGAAGGCCACACAAATATGTTACTAACATTTTTGATAAAAAGCTGGTACTGTTGTATTACTCATGTTTAAAACATCTGATTTCATCAATTAATCCTACATGGTACTTTAACCTCATATCCAATATCCTGACTAATAAGAGAGAAAAGGAAATACTCTGTCACATAAGATATATATCAGATACATTTCATTCTATCCTCCTATTTCTTATTTATTATAACTTGCAAATGTGTTAGGTCTAATTTAGTCTACCGAGACATGAGTACAGGCTGCTCCTGTACATGGCTTTCTATTCATTTCAGGATAGAAGATGCGTACAAACAAATACGGTATGCCAGGCACAGACTGTAATTTATTATTGCACTGCATAACCACATAAATCATAACAGTAGAAGGGAATGAAGATACCATGGCATTTAATTATTCATACAGATTGTTGATGTCTTTAAGAAGATGAAGTTTGTTCAAGTGCTTTGATATCTTTCTAATTACAACTAAATAACAAAGCATTACTGTTTGGCCTGAGCTATAAAATTAACTTAGACTGCTTTATTTGCCCTATTTGTGACAAAGACAATTGCTGATGCATTAGCCTTTTTTTCATCTAATGACTTTGCGTTGATAATTTTTCTGAACTCTAATATACAAAACCATGGCTGAATACGGCTGGTCAAACTGAATAGCAAGAAGAAAACGCTCAGGCAGTGGAAGCAGGGACAGGCACCGTGGGAAGAGTATAGAGATGCTGATAGGCTGTGTAGGGATGGGGTCAGGAAGGCCAAGGCCCAAGTAGAACTCAGCTTGGCAAGGGGTGCCAAAGAAGAACAAGAAAGGGTTAAAAAGGTGCATCAACCAGAAAAGTCCATATCTCCCTCTAGAGAGCAATACAAGCAAGCTGATAGCAACAGACAAGGAGAAGGCTGAGGTACTCAACAATTTTTTTGCCTCAATCTTCACCGGCAATTGCTCTTCACAAAGCAGATAAATCAGAAGTCAGGGCCTAGGGGAGTAACAGGTTTGTGACCGCCTGAGGAACATGAACATCCACAAGTCTATGGGTCCCAATGAGATGCACTGCAGAGTCCCGAGGGAATTGGCTGATATAGTCTCCAAGCCAATCTCAATAATTTTTGAAAAGTCATGACAGTCACACGAAGTCGCTGGTGACTGGAAAAAAGGCAATGTCACACTCATTTTTAAGAAAGGGTATAAAGGATGACCCAGGGAACTACCAACCTGTCAGCCTCACCTCTGTGCTGGAGAAGATCATGGAGCAGATCCTCCTGGAAGCTATACTAAGGCACATTGAAGACAGGGAGGTGATACAGGAGAACCAGTGTGGCTTCAACCATGGGCAAGTCTTGCCTGACCAACCTAGTGGCCTTCTCTGATGGCATAACTGCATTAGTGCACAAGGGAAGAGCCACAGATGTCATCTATCTTGACTTCAGTAAGGCTTCTGACACAGTCCTCCACAACATCCTTCTCTCCAAATTGGAAAGATATGGATTTGATGGGTGGACTGTTTGATGGATGAGGAACTGGTTGCAAGATTGTACTCAGGAGAGTGGTGGTCAATGTCTTTATGCCCGGATGGAGATCAGCGACAAATCATGTCCCTCAGCGGGCAGTACTGAGACTGATGCTCTGTAATATCTTCATCAGTGACATCGACAGCAGGATTGAGTGCATCCTGAAATGCCTGAGGGATGGAATGCCATCCAGAGAGACCTATACAGGCTTGAGCAGTAGGCCCAGGAGAACATCATTTTCAACAAAGCCTAGTGCAAGGTCTTGTGCCAGAATCACAGCAACCCTCGCTATCAATACAAGCTGAGAGATGAAAGGATAGAGTGCAGCTCTAATGAAAAGGACTTGGGGGCACTGGTGGATGGCAAGCTGGACATGAGCCAGCAATGTGACCTCACAGCCCACAAAGCCAACCGTATTCTGGGCTGCATATGTGTGTGGCAAGCAGGTGGAGGGAGGTGATCCTGCCCCTCTATTCTGTGCTTGTGAGACCTCAACTGGAGCACTATGTCCAGATGTGGAGTCCTCAGCACAGGAGAGACATGGACCTGTTGGAGCACGTCCAGAGGAGGGCCACAAAAATGATCCAGGGGATGCAACACCTCCCCTACAAGAACAGGCTGAGAGACCTGGGGCTGTTCAGCCTGGAGAAGAGAAAGCTCCAGCGAACCCTGCCAGAGGCCTTTCAGTATCTAAAGGGAAACTACAAGAAAGAAGGGGACAGACTCTTTAACAGGGCCTGATGTGACAGGACAAGGGGAAATGGTTTCAAACTTAAAGAGAGAATATTTAGACTGGATGTAAGGAAAACGTTTTTTACAATAAGGGTGGTGAAACACTGGAACAGGTTGTCCAGAGAGGTGGTGGATGGCTCATCCTTGGAGACATTCAAGGTCAGGATGGACCAGGCTCTGAGAAACCTGACCTAGCTGTTCCTGTTTATTGCAGGGAAGTTGGACTAGATGACCTTTAAATGTCCCTTCCAACTCAAACAATTCTATGATTCTATGATGAAAATTAACATTTTTTCCTTTCTCTTCCAGTTAAAAATGATTGCACATCAATAGCTCTCTCCAAAGTATCTGCTATTCAGGCAATAGAGTCTGCCTAATCTAATCTCAGTTTCTTTGATAAACCTTTAAGAATTCAAAATTATCTTTTCTTGAAAGTCTCATTTTCCACAGGCATATCTGTCATGCCAGATTACACATGAAGAGGGAACACTGATAAAAGCCGAAAATGAAAATGAAGTTAATTCCATTTTCATGAAAGCAAATATTTGATAAATTTTTCTGAGATACTTGTTCTGGCCTATTTACACAGTGAATTACTGAGAATAAGCCATCTAGTAAACACTGTTCATGCAGGTAAAACACATTAGGTTAAAGGTAGATCTCCATAAACTGAATATAAATATAAATAAATGAATATAATATTATAAAATATTCATCTTCACCTAAGCTGTCACAAGATTTGAAGTTGTTGTTGCTGTTTTATACTTTCTGTAGTCACACTAAGCATTCTTTTCAAATATTAAAACTCTTAAGAGAAGAATCTTAGTTAAACACATATCAGAATCACTGCAATGCATGGTAAAGGAAGTTGCAGCCAAACCACACTGTATTTTCGAAACATAAAGCAATTTACCTGTGGCATGCTGTGTGGCTGACCTAAAGACACAAGTTATGGATCTATGCCCCTTAGCTGATTCTTAATAAGCCCTATCACTTCATGAAACAAATCTGAAGCAATGAGACAAATGAACAGTGACCTTGTACAGGCAAATACCTTTTTTTGTTCTCCATGCTTCTTAGTAAAGTAAACATTGTTTATAGGCAGTTTTCCTCAACCATTAGAATTATACATACAGTAGTACAATTTTCCAAAGCTGTAAATACAAGGTCATGTTGAAATTGTTTAAACTATTTCACAAATTGTTTGCTTCTACAGGAAAATCACATTTTTACAGGGTTAAGTACAGTGCAAAGTATTTATTCTCTTTTTTCTATAGGGAACTTTAATAATATTCTTCCATTAAATCTGCATGACTAAGCAAATACAAAAATGAGAAATCCATGTTTTCTTCATCAGAGAAAATTTGTAACAAGAAACACTAAAATGTACAGATATACATCTCAGGAATACAATAAAATATTTAAATGCTGCATTCATCCACACAAAATAAGTAATGTGATCTCCAGGTCAAACCAAAGCAATTCACAGTTCCTAAGAAGTGCTGTTAAATAGTGCTGTCCTTAACACTATCTTCCAACTTTTTACAGGAAGATGCCTGTGTATTGTCTTGTACTCTAAAATACCTGAGTGCACGTGAAATTTGGCTGTCTGTGCAACTTGTTGTCATGCATATATGTTCCAAGTAATAGCTGCAAATTTTCGTTTCAGAATAGCTAGTTGCCTTTCCACTGTAAGTTCACAGATTTTGATTTTTTTCCCTTCCATGAAAGAAAAGCAAGGAGATAACAGGAAAGATTTACAGAAAGTATTTGGGATTGTGCACATTAATCACTGTACAGTCAAGTGAACCTGCATTATACTAGAACTAATAGATTAGGATATAATTTTTTTCCCCATAAGATCTAGAAAAGGAGGTACAAATTCCAAATGGTATACAAAGTGATTCCAAAAAATGGTATTATAAATACTTGAAATGAATTTACCATTGTATGAGGGCTGCTCTGAAAGTAATGCCTCCTATTTTTATTATGTTGGCCCAGTATGTCAGAGGCAGATGTTGTTGGTATGGCAGTACAGGTTGAACCTTCTCACCAATATTCTGTTACATTTTGTTGCTGTGCAACAAATGGAAGCAGAGGGACAGACTGACACAATGGCACCTGACATGGAAGTGTGTAGGAAGCAAAGGTATGTCATTGAATTCCTCCAAGAGGAAAAAATAGCACCTATTGACATTCATTGATGCTTGCTGAATGTTTATGGAGACCAAACAGTGGCTGTTAGCACAGTGAGGTAGTAGCTGGTGTGTTTCAGCGTTGATGATGCCAGTTCACCTCTGCTAGTGCAGATTTTTGTGAGTGCAGCATGTAGGTACTTGTTCATTGCTGGTGAAAATGCACAGTTAATGGTGGTGACTACACTGAAAAATAGTGTTTTGCAGCTGAGAATTTGCTCTGTTGTCTAGCGTTATTGTGCTCTTTGTATCCATTGTAGTTTCCATGGAAATAATTAGGAGGCATTACTTTTGGAGCAACCCACATACTTAGCAACTATGAGATAACACTCAAAACAGGATAAAAATAAATTCATATCCGCTGCATTCTAAATGAAAGAGGACCCAAATTTTACCTAACAGCATCTAGTTCCATAAAGTGGTGCTATTACACAAATGTTTGAAAATGGGTTTAAAGTAGCCAATTATGTAAATAAGAGTCTGAGTGCGCACATGTATGATGCACATTTATTTTAGCTAGCTTTCAATTTTCTAATCTTTTTTCAGAACAATCACAAAACCGAGCAGAAAATATTCTTGAAAAATACACAGATATTTCATACAAAATTTTAATACCATTTGCTATAGGAATGATATCTAAAGTTTGAGATTAAAAGATAATAAGATAGAATTCACATACCTATTAAAAAAAGAATATCAGAAATCCAACCAGATGAACTAATAACCTTTGAATAGGACACTTACCTGTAAATACGTTCTATATGGGAGACTGCATAAATTTGAATCTGGGTCTTTGATATCTTGACTAAGTCTGTTAATCATTAATAACATTGCCTGCTCTGGACTGGATCTTTCTCACTACAAAAAACAAACAAAAAGCTTTCTTGCGTTCACCTTCGGTTGGAACATCAGGTTCTTGAAAATTAAAAGTTTGGGGAATGTAGAGTAACAGTTTTCAGTTAAGATTTATTCCTCTGAAAATAAGATGTTTTTACAGTATAAATTAATGACAATATATGATTGCAACTGAAATAAATGAAATATGCAGATGTGACAACTTATTTAAGTATGCAGCAACTGACACTATTATATCATAACAACACTTATTCAAAACCTAATAACAAACTGCTGTCTTTGTAAAATGAAATTTGTCTGCTTGTCAAACAACCAAATTATTTATGAGAAGAGATAAGTACAGTTATTAAACAAGTTCATAAATTTCAGCTGTCAACCTGCTACAAATGAGATGTCTTAATAAAAAATTGCTAAGACACGGAAAAGTGCTCCTTCGTTCTATTACGAAAGGTGTTAAGCTGCCATGAGCAAATAGTCTGTATGTATATATGCCCCAACAACTTGAAAATTTAAAAATTTGAAAGAGTTCCTTGCTGTTCCACAGCAACCAAAAACCAAAAGGATGAAATTGTGCTCACTGGTCTATCGACCTGATTTACATTTTTGCATCCCTGAACGACTCTAATCAAAAAGTCAAAATCCTAGAAAAATATAAGGGCAATCTAGAAAGATGCAGAGATAAGTTAACAGTTGCATATATATGCATTGTTATATATGCTGTCACATAAATGGAAGGCTTGGTTGGCATGTGTATCTTAGGGCAAGCACTCAATCATCTTGCAAACATGCTGCTGCCAAAATGCACAGAGCTTGAAGCACATGAATTCTAGCCAGGAAATCCAAACAGCTCCTTACGCTCTGCTCGTGTTTGAAGCTGAATTGAGGTTCAAAGTTTATGTAAGAAATAACTTCTGTCTCAACCCAAATAATGAGTTGTTTCATAACTGATTGTGAAAAGAATTCACTCTGCAGTATTGGCCAGAGGGGTGTTTAACATGTATCAATACAGAAAACAGAGTGCCATGAGAGCAGACAAAATTGACTACATTGCAAGTAACTACAGCAATATAAAATACCTGAACAGAGTGACTGCATTCTTAGATGGGTAGCACAACAAACAAGTCTTTTCATACATCTAGCAGGAAATCAGAATATGGAGAAACAGAAAATCAGTTCTACAACCAAAACATGTAAGCAATTTGGTGCAGGTATTTCTAGTATATGTGGCTGTCACAGACCAACCCAACAGGGATTCCCACTATTACATCAATCTAATGTAATATGTAATGGAATAGCATAGGACCAAGTAAACACTAACAACAATTTTGTGCATACTAGAAAAAGTACAACTGCACTGGTATTAAATGTCTCCCCTACCAAAAGGAGGACTCAAGTTATGATGCTGATTGCCCCAAGTCACTTCACAATGTCACTTCACAGAAGATGATTATTTGAATTTCCTCTTTTAAACTGCAATTTTAAATATGTGACAATTTTTTCTTCAGGTTTCTACACTGGCATTTGTTAAGTGTCAAAAATGTGAGGAAAATCTCTTAATTAGTTAGTAATCAGATTGACAAAATGTCATTATACATTATTCATTCATAGCTATATAAAACTACACTGTTGAGGCTAGAATGACTTGCAGACTACAAAATAATTTTATTAGAGAATAACATTCAAGTTATTAAATGTTTAAAAAAAGTAAGCTAACTACCTATGCTATGGACCATATAATATGACAAGAACGGAAGCAAGGTGAAAATTATTTTTTTCATATACAAATTTTATATGATAGCAATAATACATAAGTTAAATAATCAGGATGTTGTACACACACAGCGTTTGTTACTCTGTGGTTATGTCATCACGTAGTTACCCACATGTCCCATCTTTAACACATCTGATATACTACTACAGTAAATACATTGATACAAAAAAAAAAAAAAAAGTAACTAACTGAACTAACTGCTGTGAGCTTAGTTGTATAACTGTCTATGTTATTATACATACACAAATAGCGTAGACTAAGTGAGAGGTAACTATACCCTGAGCAAAAGTGAAAGAAGGCATTTTCATAGGGGATTCTGTAGTCCATGAGTAAAAGGAAAAGAAATAAATGTTCAATAATACTCCCATCTCTTGAGCCTATGATTTTGATAGCTATGAATTTTAGTTCCTTGTTTGATTCCTCCACGATGTTTTAAGTCTTCTTTGAAGATCAGACTTAAGAGATGTAAGGGAAGTTGAGTTCATTCTCGAGGGTAACAGTTGTTTAATTTTCAGGAAAGCATTTAATACAATAGATGAAGTCCGAAGTTCAAGTGACTCAGAGATTTTGATGATTCCATTAGGTGAATCATCATATAACAGTGGTTGTAAATCTATTATATGCTTATAACTAAGGTCAGAGTAGATCCACTTAATGTATATCAGACAACAAAGAAGTTTATTCCAATTATGATTTTAGTCTGAGGATTGTTTCATGGCTAAGTTTTTTCCAAAACATTTTGTTCAAGGTCAAAACTTCTTGTAGTAAAACCTGTTAATAAATAATTATTTTGCACATAAACCCAGGATAGGATGGTATGTTACAGACAGATGTATCTATCACTGGAATTGTTTGGGGACTTCCCTGCACTGAAGTTCTCTCATCACATCTTTTTAAATATGAGATTGAACAGTGAGGTAACAGATTTCAACTTCGCATGAAAAGAGAGTGTCACTAAGCTACTAGCAGGGGAATATGTTTCAAAAAATAATTCTCTGATTCCTCCATCTAATTCTCCGTCTGCTACACTGATACTAACTACTTTTGTTTTTTTTTTCTTAACTGATATCAAATCAAGGCAATTACTCTTAACTTGTACGTATTCTCCAGGTTTCTTTCTTTCACTGTAGACTGGAAGAAGAGATTGCATACCTGACAGTTTGTCTATCTTTCCCAATTATGCTAGTTAATATGCGAAAAAGAGATTTGCACAAACTTGACTGTACATCTCTTTTTACCATAATTGTTTGATGAGTTTTTCAACATGCACATATTAAGGACAATTTTACTTTATTTGCCAGTCTTACTATGAACTAAATGGCCTTATAGCTTTATAATATTAGATAACTTATTGTGATGTAATTCAATTACAATATTTAACAGTTCCTTAGTAAAACAAATGTATACATTACAAGATATACAATTTAAACTATGAATATTCATAGTTTTGTCATAAACCAGTTGTATATTTACATATTCTGTTTTCTGCAATAGTTTAACCACAGATCATTCTATGATTTTATATAAAATTTGGAAGTCCTATAGCATAACATTTCATTAAACAAAACCATGAAATATTTTGCCATGAAAAGAAAAATGTTTAATAATTTCATATCAACATTGATAAACAACGCAAAAAAATCAGTAAAAATGATCTAGTGGTGGTATGATCAGTAGGTAAGATGGTTCTTTTAAATACAAAATATTTTGCAAACTATATTTTTTTTCAGATTGACAATAACAAGTATAAATTTCTAAGGGAGATAAAGGGTATATCTTATTCAAAAATAAGCAGTGTTCCCCAACATGTAATTTCTTTTTCTTTTTATATTAAAGAGGAGTGATATTTTCCCTGTTCTGTTTTCAGAATTGCTTACTTTTATATATGACTATGATAAAGGCGAAAAAACTTAATTTTACTTTTATTTTGTAGAAGGGGGTTAAAGATTAAGTCACACTAGTCAGTGGCATATTATTTATCTGTATTTGTAACAAACCCAAGATCGTTAAAGATGCACATAAGTTCTGTAATTTTTGAATTGTATTATGCAGTCATGAAATACTGACTTTTGAAATTAACTGCATAACATTTCAAACTCTCAACCCAGTGACTGCATAATTAGTACAGGTACAGGCATCTCTCACGCTACTGAAGCAAAGCCTTCAATACACTAAGCAGTACACAGAAGAGCTGAAACAATCCAGTTGTTTCCTGCAGTAGATTCCTACACTGATTCAGTGATTCATTATAAAACTTCAGCATTCTAAAAAGTTTTGACACATAGAAAAAAAAGTTTCCAAATCTGTTTTGCCTGGTTTGCCTTTAAAAAACTGTATGTTCAGATTGGGAATGTTTCGAACCAGATATTGCTACAGTGGCTTGCAGTGTGGAAGGTCAAACATTTCTCAGGTATTGAAGCAATCTCAGATATTTTATTGGAATGCAATCTTCTACACAAAGAAAAATGGTGTGCTATACAAAACATTATATTAACATTAATTTTCTGTGGTTAATTCTTTCTGGATAAATATCTGACCATTTTGCTGAAGTCAACAGCTAGGCCTAATCATGCTTCTAATATGAATAGCAGAAGCGTATATAGATGTCCTATTTGCAAGCACATTATGCTAAATAAAATGAAAATAAACAAAAACTTATATCAAGTTCTTCAGTACATGAATATTAAAGTAATTAGCAGGTATAGAGCAGATGTATTTAAGGCTGGTTTTTGGCTGCTTTTAATTTCCAGGAAACCAATGGAGAATTGAAATGAGTGGTGACCCTAGTAATTAACAAATACTACTAGCTATATCAAAAGGTGGCTTCTGAAGGTCCAAATTGAAAGAGAGGGAGACTACACTGATTGTAGCAAACCTGCCATTTTAATCTTCTGATATATCAAAAGACACTGCCCCATAGCCAACTAGTGAGCATACCTACCACCTTTACTCAAGCAAAGCTTTGGAAACAGCTGGGCAGATAACACAGTCTCGACTAACAGACATTTTATCAGGCAGGCATACATTTGTAGCACAGACTCCATAACACTTCAAAGCTTCCACACACTTAAAGCTTCCAGATGAATGCTGTCTTATAAAAGCTGTGGCTTTTACACACACCTACCTGATCTAATCAACATCAAAACATGTGCTCTGTATTCTAGGTGAAACAGAGTTCAAATGACCAGTACACTCAAAAAATAGTAACAACTTAAACTAAAAGAGCATTCCCAGCTTGAACCAAACTAACCCGGTTTCCTCTTTAGAGGAAATATACCATGCAGGACAGACATAGCAAACTTCTACTGATTCCCATCAGTAGTGACACGAAACCAACAGACGCTTGAGCCACGTCACACCATTATATTTTTTCTTGGGAAAAACAAGGAAATCTAAGATCTGGGTATATTTTCAGAGAATATTACTTAAAGAATCATAGAATAGCTTGGGTTGGATGGGACCTTAAAGATCATCTAGCTCCAGCCCTCCTGGACCTCATAGGCAGGGTTGCTACCCACTACATCAGGCTGCCCAGGGCCCTATCCAACCTGGCCTTGAACACTGCCAGGGATGGGACATCCACAACTTCTCTGGGCAATCTGTTCCAGTGTCTAAAACAGGGCACAGAACAGGTTACATCAGAATATATACAGAAAGTATAACATCTGAAGTAATGCTCAATGAATTATGTGCCATTTCTAATCAAAAACTACAGGATTTGTGTATAATATGATAAACGGAATTGAAAGTACAAGTTATTAGTACAAGAACAAGGATACATAAAGTCACTGTGATACTTACCACTGTGAAATTCATAACCTTCAAAATCCATATTGTCATTGCTAAGTTAACAATCATGGTAACCAACAGCAGAAGTACAAAGAAGTATAAGCACCTCTTTCGCCATCCATAAATTCCTACTGGGTAAAACTGGGGATTTTCAGTCCTTGGAAGGCTGTTCTGTTGTGTTGCTAAAATATACTGCTCTCGTGTCATCTGGAAAAGAAAGATAAAAGTGTAAGTAACAAAAAAATGAGAAGTCTGTATTTTACAGATTTTATTACTGGAAGATTATTTGAGGATGTATAGCTATCAATTTCTATGGGCACAGAAGAGATGCATTCATTCAGGATCAACTACATAAATATTAAGTAGGTGTTTAGTAAGAATCTAGTGGTTTCATTATATTATTTTCAAATAAACATTTTGTTTGAAATTTCAAATTGTAAAAAAAAAAGTTAAAGTAATTCATGTATCTGTCTTACATTCTACTTCTGAAGACCATTTTGATTTTATTTGTGAGGTCATTCCGAAAAAATTGCTTTAGAGAAGTAAGTCACAGAACACTTGCATACAAATACAAGAAAAATCAATTCTTTCTAGAAAGGCTTAATGTAAATTACATTATCATTCTTTTATTGTAATCAATAAACTTATGTAATTATGCCATTACATATACATTTTTTTCTTATTTTAGAAAAAAAAGTGTATGCCATTATATATACCACATTTTACAAAAACAAAAACAAGAAAATCCTTCTAAGCTTCAATTTTCTTCTACGCTCTAGGAAAAATAGATACCAACAAGTTCTGTTTTTTTTAGTTTTTACTTTTTCAACTATTTTTAGTTGAACCTAAGATCCTCTAGCAAACAAGCAAGCAGTAACTATTTGCAAACAACTTAGAGGTTACCATTACATCTTCAGAAAAATGTTTCATAAGAAACTATATTACATTTTTTAATTTCTTTTTTAATTTCTTGTTAATGAATTAGATACTTATTTCACAAATGAACTCAATGTGAATATTTACAACTATAAGTCTTAGAATACACATCCTCATGCAGCAACAATACGCATTAATATGTCAAATCAGGAGCATCCAATTTACAAATCAGGTTTTAAATAAGTCAGTAAACAGGAGTTTTGCAATTGCACTTCTCAGTCCTGCTAAAGCAAAATGTTACCACAGACTTCAAGACTTCATATTACCCCGGTTTCCTGGGGTATATTTTCTAGTATATGTCCTAGCTCCGTAAAAATTCCTTATGAATTCAGAAATGGACTGCAAGAAAAGGTTAATAAGCCTCCTTACAATGAGTTTCTACACATTTATTTAGCCAGCCATTCTAAAAAAAAACACGACTGCATTTCAAGATTTAAATTAATTTTTTTACGTCACTTCCATTCTTGTCTTGTCAACCTTGTTTATATAACACAAATCAATTAAGACCATTAAAAATATCTGAAACATCAACTTCCAAACAGTGAGAAAGCCAGAAGTAGTGAAGCCCCTACAGTTGCAAATGTGGCCCCATGAAATATGTCCTTCACAACACAATCTCTAAAAATGACAACATCACCACAGCCAGGCCTCAGTCAGTTCCTTTGGTGTACGTTGTTCAAATGACTGCTGTTGTAACATTTGATCTGATCTCTTCACGGAGCATAAGTTATCTGCTCTGACTTGTGACATGCTTGTTTTATTTGACAAATGAATTGCTACTCTCAACTCATTATATTATTAGAAAAGACTTGTACTGTTTTTGGAAAGACAACTTTGGAGAAAAGCTCAAATGTTTCACTAACATTAATAAAACCCCCCAAAATCTCTAACTTTAGCCCTCAAACTGCAGTCAGCCATTCTTAAGTCAATCATGACCTTCCTTTCAGACACTTTATACAGGAATAGGTCTTCTATAAAGCTTAATTCATACATGATCTGTAGTTTCTATCAAAGTACCTTTTCTTTATTTGAAAATATCGAGTCTTCTTTCTTAAATCTGCTGACTAATTTTCCAACTAAAAAAAAAAAAAATTGATTCCAAAACTATTCAACATGCAACCACAGTCAACTAACTGCCATCCAACTTCAGGTGGGTTGATCTATTTTCTTTTGTGTCAGACCAAAACCATGTAACATCAACTCTTCTTTACCACCAAAAAGGGTAAATACATACATAAATATCAAAGACTATTGCAAAGAACTTTCCATTTATCTTTCAGGGTTATTAATCTGGCCATACTACAGTTATTTGGCAGCTTTCTTATTACCTACTTGTATACTCGTAAAAAAAATTCATCAGCTGATTTTTAAATTAAGAAAAAAAGTTGTTCAGATAAATAGTACCTGGGGATTTTAAAGGTACCAAGGAAAAATAAAAAATAAAACACACCTGATGAATATCTCCAGTTAGTATCACATTTTTGTAATCAGTAAATTAAAATATATTAGACCAGAAAAAAATGGCACCCACTGACATTCATCGATGCCTGCTGAATGTTTATGGAGACTAAACGCTGGATGGTCTCCATAAACAGTGAAGCAGTGGATGGTGTGTCTTAGCAGCAGAGACAACAGGTCACCTCCACTGGTGCAGATTCTTGTGAGCACAGCATGCAGGCTCTCATTCATTGCTGGTGAAAAAACATAGCTCATGGTGTTGAAAAACAGTGTTTTGTAACTGAGAATTTGCTCTACGAAATAATGCTATTGTGCTCTCTGTACCTGTTGTAGTTTCCATGGAAATAAATAGGAGTCATCTACGTACAAACTTTTGATGACTGATTTGTTACTTCATCATATTGAACTTTCCAAATACATTATGACAACACACATTCTAAACCAGCTGACTGACTTTATTGAAGAGATAGCAAATGTACATTTAAGAAAACTGATTGCAGTTCTAAACATAATGCTATTCCTTTACTCAAGTACAGTAAATATGATATGATCAGTGACAATATTTCAAGATGACACTAGAAGTATAAATTCTAAATTTACTGGGTTTTCTGACATTAAGAATGCCTGAAAGTCTCAAATAAACAAATATAATTAAAGTGCTCCTTCAGTGTTTAGCATCTTAAGCTGGTAAACTGCATGGTGAACACACATATACATAATATCATAAGCAATTCAGATACACTCTAATAAGAAAAACAATTCCAGTGGTCTTACAATTAGTGAGAGTTCTAATTCAAATCAAAACCAATATGGGATACATTATTTAGTAACTAGAAAGAAATTAAATCATTACTCACACTGCACTGAATAAGTATCATAAACAATGTAAAAGAATTGATCACAGCACAGTAAACTATTTAGTCGCATCACAACTGAATATTTAGCAATTTTTAATTTTCACTTTCCGTTACTCCTACTTTTTTTTTTTTAATCTTTTTCAGTACCATAACTAATAAGACTGTGCATATTTGCTAGACAGAGGTGAATTTGATTAAGCATAAAACATAAAATCTAGATCACAGTCAAGCTGATCACCTTGGCTATTGACATCTGGGGGCCATCGTACTACTAGAACAGATATCTCAGGAAAAAACTAATGAAGGTAGCAGAGACATTTTCCAACTTTAATTTTTGAGAAAATCGTTATATCTTAGGTAAACTTGCAAAGCAAAATAAATAGAACAGTGTCTTTGCAGAAAATATGGGGAAGATAAAGAGCAAGCACAAACTGGATCCAGACGATGAGATCATTAGCATAATTCCTGAAGTTAGGGTAGCAACCCACTTAACCTACTTAATGAAACCCATTTAGAACATAATTATGTCTTGCAAATAATTCTCTAGACAAACACAAGTTTATCTTAACGGCTAACAGCTCTTTTCTGAATGCCTCAAAAAGAAGAATCAGATTAAAAACTAAGGAAAGAAATGAAAGAATCGTTCTTAATTACAAGACTGTTGATCTAACTTAAGACAGTCTAATATTTGCTCTTAATGTTAGGGCAAGGAATTTGACTTCTGGCTTTAAATTATCTGAGAAGAAGGTTATATCATTTTGTCTCTTTTGATGTCAAAAAAGGAATTTCAGTTCTCAGTCAACTCAATATATACTTTAAACCATCATTGATTCCATTCATCCTGTGTTTTTGAAAAAGTTACCAAAGAATACAAACATATGTGTTGAAAGTTGGTTTTTGTCATTTTGCTCAGGAAATAAAGAGTATATAGGAGGAAAAGGAGTAAAAGATGCATTTAAAATAACCTTGAACTGTAAGAGTGGGGTGCCAAATGGTAATACCACCCCAGTAAGACAATTCCATAATTCCTCCCCTCAAGGTGTGGCTGACACAAAAACAAAGCAAAACAGACAAACAGAAAAGCAATAATGAGAATAATACAGGAGCTTCCTCAGGACATGAGGTGTTCTTAGGAGTTCATCTCTCTGCATGTGCATTCAGCTGCCAAAATAGATGGAAGTCTAATCTGGACCTTTGATCAAAGCACATGCTTTAAGAAACTGAGATGACTATACCTAATAGAGACAGTAGAAGTGATTAGAGAGCACTTACAGATGTTGATAGAACTTAGGCAGTCTAATAAAAGACTGGTATCTCTGTGGGTATTGGGGAAGGCAGGAAGGAAGAAAAAGATTTTAAATTATTTGCCAGAATAATGACTATTCCAAGTCGATTTTTCAAGCAGGTAAAGCTCTATCAACAAGATCTGTGTCAGCATTGTTGTACATTTCTTCTAGCTTTCTGAGAAGCCCAAGTTGAAGGTCTTGCTTAGAGATGGAAAGCTTTCTATAATCTGACCCAGATTTTCTGCTAGTGTCAATTAATACATTTCACTCAGCAGTCCTTCCAATTAAACAAGCTCCTATCTTTGAGAAAAGAATTATTCAGTAGAAGATTAAAAAGTGTTTTAAAAAGCCTGCCTGCATTCCCAAGAGCACAGAAATGAACTAACAATGGAACTGAATGTTTGAAACATTAGAACATTGATTAAAACAAGTTTGAAATTTTCAAGGAAGACTGCTTTTATTGAAAGCTTGATGACTCATTGAAATTTATCCATTTGAAAAGCTCCCAGTAAAACAGGACATGAAATGCGTAACAGCTATATACAAAGCTCTTCCTGTCACTTCCAGAATATGTTTAAACAGTTAATGTGTTTGTTCTCTTCTGCAAGAGTTCGGTGTGCTACAACTGATTTCTGAAAAAAAATAGAAAAGGATGATAACCATTGTGGGTTAACAGGGATCATACTAGCTACTGTGAATAGACTGACAAGGTAGCACAACTCCACTCAGAGAACTAAATACAGGCAGGAGAGAGCAGCTGCCTTTGAAAACATCTGTATTTTGTCTACATAAGTCCTTCAAAATCTTCCACTTATTTTATTAGTTGTTCAAGAGTTCCTTAAGCCACCCAAAATCATGTCAGCAAGTGACACAGGTAGAAATGGGACAGAAATAGTTGACTACATACGATAAGAGCCACATCACTTTTGTACACATCACTGACAAAAGATAACAGTATAAATCCTTATTGCTCTGAGGGACAATTTTATATTACCAGGGTAATTGTTCATTTTGTTTTCCTTCCCTCTGTTTACTATCATCAGGATCAGCTACTAATAAAACTGATATGGTAACTCAAAAGCATTTGAAGAGTGTGTGAAACACACAATGACCCAGAACAGCAGAATGGTTGAAGTTGGAATGGACCTCTGGATGTCCACCCATCACGTCCAAAAGCCTTTAAATGCCTCAAAAGATGAAGACATTACAACATCTCTGGGTAACCTGTTCCATTGCTTAGTCACTGTCACAGTCAAAAAGTGTTTTCTGATGTTCAGAGGGAACCTCTTGTGCTTCAGTTTGTGCCCATTTCCCCCTGCTCTCTCACTGGGCACTACTGAAAAGAGTTGCATTTAGTCCACTTTCCACCTTCCCTTCAGGAAGGAACACAAATAAGATCCCCACCCCTGCCCAAGGCTTCTCCAAGATAAACAGTCTCAACTCTCAGAGTTTTTCCTCATAGGAGAGATGCTCCTGTCTGTCATCCATGTCATGGCTCTTTGTTAGTCACTCCAGTAGCTCCATGTCCTCCTTGTATCAAGGAGCCCTGAAGTGGACCACCCGTTACTCCACGTGTCGTCTCACTCAGCTGAGTGCAGAGGATCACCTCCCTCAACTTGCTTACAGTACTAAGCATAACATAGCCCAGAATACCATTAGCCTTCTTTGTGACAAGGCACATTGTTGACTGATGTCCTATCATCTATTCAATAATACTCCCAGTTGGGATGCAGACACACATCACCTCTAAAAAAAACTTACCTTAATCCTAAAATGAATCCCTTCAAGCACTGAGTATAAATTCCTCACGTTATATTCAGAGTCAAGCTTTAAGGACCACTGAAAGTTTTTTTGGAAGTATTTTGTGTTTCATATTTTGCATTGATTAAGTCAATTTCACATCCATAACAATACGGCATTACAGTATTGTAATATGAAAGATGATTCAAGAGGCGTTTCAGATACTCAGTCGTCTGTTTCCAACAGCAAAAGCTTGCTTCCAGACTGACTACATTGCAAGTCCTGATTAATTCTGCAAGGAAGAGGTGACAAATCCAAGGGAAATAAAGATTCTACTTTGAAAGTTTGATGCATTTTGGTTCAACCATAGTTTTTTAGCCTGGGAACATTCATAAGTAGAGGTGCATTTGTAGTCAAAACTCTCAAATCACGCTCCTTAGGCAAAACAGTAGGAAACTCCTTCATTCTCCAAAAAATCTGAAGAAATGAACATGCAGATAAAACAGATCTTAAGTCAGCAGGCTTAAGTCAGCATGTCCACAGTGACAATTTGCTCTGCTTTATGTTGTCAATTAAAATCTCCCCCTCCTTTTTTCTTTTTTTTCCCCCGTAAGTCAATAGAATTAGATTACTACAGAGACTTCATTACAGCCACAGGCAGGACAGCAGCTGAGGTACACAATTTTCTCCCTATGATGCCAGTCCTCACTAAACAGTTATTGGAAAAATTGTCTATATAAGGACAATAACTGTTTCCATCTTGGATATTGTTCTCCAATAAAATCATCACTTCACAAAAATGGATGTAAATGACCTGGTCCTATTAACACTAGCACTTACTAGGAACATTTATGGCTGTTCTGTATTTAACACATTTAATTGTAATATTCATTGCACAATGAAGTTCACAGCACGTTAACAAGAATAACTTATCTGTAATGAACAGAATCATATTTTCCCCGCTACTCTGCGATCTGAAATGTTTCTAAATAGTAACATGCTGCACTGAATTTGTCTGAGAAATAATTAAGACAAATATTCAACATATTTACTTATTCTTACAGTCCTCCCTTAACATCTACCCTCAGCATCCCTGAAGACAGATTAATGAGGTAGACGGTACTTTCAATTACGTCAGTAAGAATATCAGTATCAGATAGAATTGGCTCACACAGAATACATCATACAATGTAAAGTTATCTCATTCAACACAGCATGAAGCACGGTTCATACATCCACGAATTTAGATGTACTTCAGAAGAATGAAATAGTAGTAGGAAGAGATGAGCAGAAGGGAACAAGGCCAGTAGTTTACATTTTATTTGATTTTTGTCTATTCTGATATGTTGTGTTTCTGTACTTTTTCCTTCCCTTTGCCACTCATACTTAATCGACTATGCCACTAATATGTTCTGAACAAAAAACAGTTGCTTTTTAGAGGGGCACTTTTAGCCAATTAATTTCATTGATTTCGTTCTGTGTGCTCCAACAAGAGCTATGCTGGCAAAATTGAAGGTACAAAAGAAGTATCAATGTAAGTGTTGAAAGGAAGCAGAGAAGACGAGGTAAATGAGAGAGTTTAACCCTGGCAATGCCACTGAAAGAAACAGATACACCATAGAAGCAGGAGGAGAGGAGACAGTGACAAAAAAAAGGAAATATTTAAAATCCATATGAAGAATATAGAATGAGAGAAACTATTGATTTATTAGTATAAAAAAAGCACATGAAAAAATATTAGAACCTTCCATACGTGCCCACTTCATGCTTGACTTGATACATGGAAAGATTCCAGGGAACAATATGGACATATGGAGTAGGTCTCACTACAGAAGAAAGAAACCATTTTAATTGCATTCACTTGAATTTTTTCTCTCAGAGCAGCATACATTCATGTGGCTCTGAAACTAGAGACACTAGGTCAGAACATGAAACTAGGTCAGAACATGAAAATGCACATGCCTCTGTTAAAAGATAGGGGGCAGGCAACTTTCTGAAATTGCTGAAATTTCTGCTTGCTGCAAATTTACAGTATGACCATGTCTCTGCTCACAATTTTAGATGAAGCCTGGAGAATACTATGCAGCAATCAAGTGCACTAGGATCTAAACAAATGGTCCAAATGTCAGTGAATTGTATAAACTGTATTAATACTGTTCTTCTTTGCAAAGTGTCATCATCTTTACCATTGGTTTGTCTTTCAACTCTAGTCAATTCAAATATTTATCTCCAGAGATTCTCATAATTGCCTCTACAATTTCAGTTTCTCCATTCCATTTTTGTCTGCATTTCTTCTCAGAAAACACATGCAGACGTTTCCTTTTTCCTTCACAGCCAATCTGTTCCGATTTAGCATGTAACAGCATGAAAAGCACTGAGGATGGAAGCTCAGTCATGCAGTAGTAGAGTTGTATCTTATTTAACAGGGGTCCCAAAAACTTGCTACCAATGAAGACATTCAATGTGTCATGACTGAATGTCACACGTCTGCCAGACAGATTAACAGGTTAAGTTGGTAGTACAGAGTTAATTTTTTTTTTTAAGCAATCCAAAGAAAGCAATGAAACTGAACTCAAATCATTTATGAGAGTAAAAATCTCTAATCCTTTCAAGCACTGTGGTACACAGAGAAAGATTCATGTGGATGCTCATCTTTACTGAATTTGACAACTTTCATTTTTTTAAGGAGGGAACAGGGCTAAATCGTTCGATAGTCTAATGCAGCTAGAGATTTTTCCTGACTTCCTGAAACAAATAATGAAGATTAAATGAACCTCAGCCCACAAACAATGTGTTCTCCCTGCCATCAACTTCATACAGTGTCTTAGTTTCTAACAGAAACTACTTTTCTCATACTGTCTGGTATGAAGCTATGTTTTGATTCTATAAGAAAAACAGAACTGATAAAACTTGGCAGAGTTGAACAGAGTCAAGGACATTTTCAGTTCTTCAGCCAGGGAAGCGGCTGGGAGGGGACAGGACCAGGGCTTCTGACCCAAACTGACCAAAGAGATATTCCATACTTTATGCCATCATGTGATTTAAGGAAGGGAAGCTAGCTGAGGAGGGGCCGCTGCTCAAGGACTGGCTGCGTGGTGAGCCCTTACTTTGTGTATCATCTATTTTTGTGTATGTATAATTACTGTTATTTCTTTTCCTTCCTTTACTGCCTTAGTAAATAGCTTTTATCCCAACCCATGAGCTCTACTGTATTTTTCTCTTAATTCTATCCCCCATTCCACCTGGAGAGGGGGGAGGGTGAGTGAACAACTGCATGGGACTCAGCTATCTGCTGGGTCAAACCACAACATATAGCTTGATGAAGAAAAGACTGATTGGAATTAAACAAAAGATGCCTCTTATCTTTTTTAAATAATTAGAAGATACTGAAGGAGCACCCAGTGCCTAACTCCATTTGGTCTTGTAAGATACTAGCAAGCACTACTGAAAGGGAGAAAACCTCTGGAACTGTACTGAACCAGCTTTCTGAATAGCGAGAATGCAGCTACCTGTCCCAGCAAAAAGCTAGGGTCAGCAAAACAGAAAACTGGCAAAGATGAAATACTGATTAGCTGGAATACTCAGTTGTCATGAGTACAGTTCATGACAACAAGATATTCAAGGGAGGCTAGGCACTGCAAAAAGTCAGAAATTCCTAAGGAACTAGAATAAAAGATTGGGGGGGGGAACAACAAATTTTGAAGATGCTACTACGGAAGGCAGCTAACAGCTATAAAAAGATAGAACAATATGCAGATGTCTCCAAGCAGTCCATTCTAGCTCCACAAGTGATTCATACTGGAATTTGTACAAAATTAGATATCCGTGGACAAAGAGAGAACCAAACAAGCAGTGAGAAAGATTGGCATGATCCAATCAATACAGTTAATGCAAAGGAAGAAAGTGTGAGAAGAAGAAAAACACTAAAATAGCAGAAGGGACAGAAATGAGGATGAAAAGGCAACAAATTTTATGATAAACAAAGAACTGGGACAGAAGCCAAACATTCATTGGTAAAATCTGCAAGATTAAGCTAATTTTCTGCATATTTGGGGGGAACCAGCTAGTACATCAGCAGAGGACACCTTTGCATAACCTTGGAACTAGCTATGGCTTCCAAACAGTAACTCTTACTAAGCATAAACTAGAACATTTGTGAAACCTCTGGAGGCTGCTAAAATCAGCAGCAACAAAAATGCAAAATAAATAAAAAGGGAGTGATCATTTCTTCAATAGTTTGCCTTTATCACTGTATTGCACTTTTCTTATCAATAAACAAAAACCTCCACAGTTTCCTTTCGATAAAGTCTGTCAGATTAATAAACCATTTAATATCATTCTTCAGAGCTTATTTAGCTAGTTTAAGTTTGACAGTAATTAAAAGTCAGCCAGGAGCATTCTCACCAGCATCACAACAGGAACGATTAACATTTTAATTGTGGTAGAAGGAAGTTTATGGAAGTACAATGGGACTAGAAAAGAATCTCCAATTTGATCAGTTTCCGAAACTTCACCTATGCTTTCTGCCTTCATCAATGAATCAAGCCTTCTGGGCAAAAATGTTCAGAACAGTTTCTCTCTTACTCGTAGCGATAAAAAACGTATAGCCAAAATTCTGCTCTGTGTACTGAAATTATTTCTCCATAATATATTTCTGATAATGACTATTGTTTACAAAGAATTTCTAAATTACGTCTTTAGGATCAAGAGAATTACTGCTAGTTTATATTAAAGTCTGAAAATAAAGCCATTAACATTTAAAAAAATTCTTACCGCATTGATGCATTTTTCCTCAGCAACACTGATCTTTTGTGCATACATCATATTTATTGACATGCTAGCTACTCTATACAAACTTCTGGTGATGCAGGCTTTGAAGACCTCCTGCTTCAGGACACTTAATGGTCTTAGATTGAGACTGAGGACACAAGACACTTCACAGCAAGCTCCTGACCTATGGAAAGCTATTTCCTTGCTAATTTTAGCATATTACTGAAGAGGTAATCCCTTTTTAAAAAAAAAAAAAAATGATCTCAGTACTACAGGAAAACTGCATGCCTTGCATACCTGGCTTCCCTGTCAACCTCACTCCCATCTGCAGAAGCAACAAGGAAACTAACATTCTGAGAGTTCCAATGCTCTTATATTTCTCTCAACAACATAATAAACACACTGAAAATAATAATAAACGCTTATAGTTATTTTCTTGACTCAACTTCCTTGATCATACCCAATATTTCAGGGATTATGGTCAGAATTCTCTTAGAAATTAAACAGCCTGCGCCTCATTCTTTCCCTCCAAACTGTGACATCTCCTTCAGAGCAAAGGATATTTTTTCTTCAACATTTATTAACTACAGAGGTTTTACAGGCAGTGCCATTTGCAGACACCTGATTCCCCAGGTGAAAATCCACACAAACAGTATGATGTTTCTTTTCTTTTTTAAAATCATGAAACCTACTCTCAAATTTCAAAACAGAAAGCAAGGCCGCATATTTTTCAGTGTTCACAGGACTGTGTTTAGCCAATGTATCAAAACACACAAAATTATTTGCCATAACTTAAGCTTGCCATAATTTAAATTTCATTTTGAATGCTATTATGGTTTGAAACATAGCATGGATAAGTTGATTTTCACCTTGAAGATGTATATTTAACTTATTTAAATAAGCAGTCAAATCCACCGATAATGCTAGATCTGTGAGCCATTTTTCATCTTCAAGCTTCGGCACAAATTTTCCTTTTGTTTCCATAAATGACTTGATTTCATTTCACAAATCATAAAATCTTTTTAGCATTTTATCCTGATTTAGCCACCTTGCTTCAGAAAAATAAATGATGTGCCCATAATCAGCATCTGTACTTTTAAGGAACTCCTGGAACTGGAGATGACTCAATCTCTTGGACTTTATGAAACTCACAGCTTTGATGATGATTTGCACAACCTTAATCATTTTTTAAAGCTTTTGTGCATAAATTTTCTTGATATATGATGCAGTGATATTTTATCAAATGTGAATTGCTGGTGGCAACTGCATTGTATTCTATCAATTTTAGCAAGTCCCTCTTTTTTTAAGCAACCATTGCCAGAGTGCCATCAGTAGCTATACCAGATACATTGGCAAAGATTAAAGGAAATATTTATTGTAATTTTTACAGCCTCATACAAATCAAGAGATACAGTTGTGTCTTTTAATGGCACCAAAGAAGTCATTTCTTTACTGACATTTATTATTAATACCTCTAATAAAAATTGCAAGTTGAGCCATATCTGTATTATCAGTACTTTTATCTACTGCCAAAGCATAAAACTTGAAACTACCTGCTTTGCTGCCCAAATTTCTTTTGATAGATTTTCCTATTTCTTCAACTCACCTTGCTAGTCTGGTAAGAAAAAGTGATTTTAGAAAAATCCATTTTTTTATGCTATCACATGACTAGCTTTTATAAATGAGTCCGTTTGAGTTGTAACTTTCTCTAAAAACTTTTGTTGACACTTTTTTCGGTTTCACGATTTTGTCTTTACAAAACTTTCCTTGATATGCATCAAATGTATCTGCACATCAAGGACACAACGATGAACCAGTTCTGGTCCTGCAGTCATATGCAGTATCATTTTCTGTAGCCTTGAATTATACCAGAAGAAACATCAATTAAAGAGAAAGATTGAGTTCTCAGTTCTAGATCTTACAAATGTCTCTGAAATACAATGACTTTTCAGAATAGATGCAGAAGTTACAAATATATGCTGCAGAGAAAATGTATATATATTCATATATAAATTTATTTATACCTGAAGCTAGTAACTTGTGAGATTTTACCATACTGACAACTAAAGTAATAAAAAATTAACAAATTTGAAAGGGGAAAAAAGGAATCCAATCAGTTCTTTCAAGCAATCTTCTCACCTACCAACTATAGCAAGTAACATTTATTCAGAATTTTTCACAGCTATTATATTTCACCATAAGACTTTGAAAGAAACAGTTAACATTACATAAACAACACCCTTTTTGGAATGGTATCTAAATTAATTCTGAAAATAAAAAAAATAGATAAAAGGAAGCCATTGCTTTTATTTTGCATATTTGAAAAAGCATTCCCTAGAGCTACGCTGCATTTGCATAGTGAAAGAAACACTGAAGTTGTGATGATAAGATTTTGTGTAATTGAAAGTCCTCTGGGAAATGTGTTTTTCAACTGTTTTCTATGTGCAAGTCTTTTTATGTCATTCACACCCACTTTTAATTTGAGTTTTGGTCTTCAAGCTAACCAGCTTCTAAAAATGGCACATTTCTGATCCTTTTCATAAAATAACCCATACACTTCTGCTTAGACGAGACATTCGTAACTGCTAAATGAACAAAGGCAAGCAGAAACATTTTTAGCTATCTGCAAGTGCAACTTTGATAGGCAGCACAAGTATCCTGTAATAATACCTTTCATCATGCATTACTAAAAAAAAATTTCTTATATTGTGCATATAAAAGACGAGCTGTTGCTTTGAATGTAGAAACTTTTTTCCCCTAGTACTACTAGAACTAATTGCACTATTCTCGTCTCCTATTCTAACTTCTCCATCATAAAACACACAATCTCTAGAAGCATTTTCCATCTTTTCAAAGTATTTCAAATGTCCCAAATTGTTCATTGTCCAGACTCCAAATTAGTACATCTCCAACTAGACACCAGTGAAGCATAAGTGACAGACTTACACCCACCTATGTAACAAAACTTCTAATGATTGAGTACTATTTTCTCATTTCGGTAGAGCAAGTCACTATTTTTCCATCCTTTACCAATACACATTTCTTTATCCTAACAAGATATATCAATAGGTAATGAGCAAAATACACCACTATTCTGTCACTCTCTATCTAAATAGTAGCAATGCCACCGTTGTAAAAGACTAATGAGAAAAATATTTGTTGCTGCTGGATAACCTCATAGCAAGAACAATACAGTAATATTTTCTGTGAATATGTACTTACTATTTTTTAAACCCAAATACAGCAGAATTAATATTTTTCCAGCTTGGAGCATTTGGTTTCTTGAAATTCATAAGAACAAATGATAACGACAAACAAAGCTACATAGAAGCATGGCTTCGGCCATTGTTTTGTGTTGATGACCGTGTGGATAAGGAATATGAAATATGTCTTATAGCCCTTGCAGGAAAGTCACAAAGAAAACCTCAGTTTATATTTCTGGATATATCAAAAGGTTAAAAAAAAAAAAAAACAAGGAGTTATGATCTCCTGAAACATGTTACAACGTACTTGGTTCAGCAAGTAGAAGCTGTTCTCAGAAGGAAGGTAACTTGAACAAGTTATCAAGTCTATTTTTATGTTAGTAATAGAAGAACAATTCAAAATTAACAGTGGGCTACAAATAAACTTCTCTATATTGTGATCACTATCTTTATAAATCTCTCTTGTTTAGAACAATGTTTTGGTCTGTTTCCCTATCCTCATTTCCTCCAAACATTATAACATACAAATAACCCTTACTAGTTCTCCTAGAGTAAGTCTGAGGTGACAATAATCATTTATTTGTAAAAACAATTTCTGAAAGCAGCCCACCCATAAAAAGAAGCCGATCGCTGCAGAGCTTCCAGAGAGTGCAGTGGAGACACCACAATGCCTCTTCTTTATTTAAACTTTTGAGTTGTGCACAAATCAAGCTAGTAACGATTTCAGACTACTTTGATAGTAGTGAAAAGCATGCTGCAAAATCCATTAGTAACAGAAAGGTAGTAACTGTACTTAAACGTGTAAATAAATACACTAGGTTGAAAAACTGTAATACTTACATGGATAAAGATCCAAAAGGACAAAATTTATGAATGGAGGAGATGGGAGAAGTAAACAAGGAGGAAACAGACCAAAACATTATTCTGAAAGATTTAAGATAGCAAATATACAAGACAGCAACAGAGTGTCTCAACTACCAAGAAAAAAATGAAAACAAATACAAATAAATTCTTATATGTTAAGCTTAGACAAACACACTTTTGTGGTTTGTAATGTTTGCTTAATAAGCATAAACGAGACAAGTAGTCCTCATAAACTACCAAAATAAGAATGAGGTCCACCATGTTTTTTTATTAGCAAAATTTGTAACTGAAATAGAACAAAACAAGCCTGAGAAGTGTCAACATTTTCTAAAAGTTGTGAAATTTGAAACATTATCACACCACAATTTTACCATTCAGAGCAAAGAATACAGGTTACACAACACTTCATTAAAGGAGTTCACCTGGTCAATTTAAATGCGTCTTCTACTGCCATTTTGCTCACAGTGTATGTTGGATACTGACTTCCAAGACATTTTATTTCAAATTCTTCTCAGTTTGAGAAAGGATTTGTTTGGGTATCAAATTTGTTAATTTCCTGGAACCTCTATTATTATTATTAAAATAATTCCCCCTTTTTCTACATTGCCTGTAATTCACTAGCCTATGAAATTTGCTAACTAAAATTTCACATCCATGCTAATTGAAGAGAAATAATTTTAAACAAATTAAATATCAGCTAAACTCTATTGCTGAACTCCACAGAAATCTATGTAAAACTGTTTAATATTTAAATAAGTATTAATTTTAGAATTCTTCTTTAGCTGTAAATCTAGGTTAAAAAAAATGACAGGAGACAAGACAGCTATGCATTTAGGATGTTATTTCATATTCAGGTTAATTTACTTAAACTAGATATCTAGTCCTCTTCGATCCTCAAGGCAAAAATAAAACCCAAAGCTGGCCTGTCACTTTGTGCTGTCACTGTTCATGAAGTGGAACTGCCAAAAACCTGCAAAAGCAGAAGATAACAAATGGAGGTATTTTTGAATGGTATTCTGGGGAACACTGCCATTCAGTAGAGGTATTTCCAGATTTTGGCATATTTCAAACAAAGTGTCCATACGCAAGAGTCAGTTCTGATCACTTTCTGACTTTCAGGCTTCCCACTTCTAAAAGTATGCATTTGCCTTTTTCAAATGTTATTTCTAAGCCTAAGTCCTACAACCTCACCAAAAAAAAAAAAAAAAAGAAAACACTATTACACAAAGTTAATATTATGAAATATCTCATATTAGTTCTGTTTGTGTACCACTGATAAATAACTGAAATGTAAGAAATAGTATTTGTGGGTATGGGTAGCTGGTAGATAACATTTATTTCTCATGCATATATACACACACAGCCTTTTGTTCAGTGTTGGGGAAGACGCGTATCCCTGTGTGGGGTTTCGTATAACAGTTTGACTTTCATACTTAGAAAGTCAAGTATTCTCTCTCACTCAGAACAGGAAAGCTCAATTAAACTGGACAGTGACAGACAACAGTACTCTCACCTACCTCCCATTTCTTTTCTCTGTTAGGAAGATTGTACACTAAACAATGAATAAATCAATCTCTTAAATTCACTTCATTCATAGTGCATCTCTCTAGCAATAAGATCATTTTGCAAGGGTTTTGTGGAGGTTGGTTTTTTTTCCTCCCCAATTCATTTTAAAAATACACTTCCTACTGCCTGCCAACATTACTGAAGCTCAGATATATTTTTAGGGTGATGTGAAGAGACTATAAATTAGCGTGCTCTTTCAGTGCTCTTTACTCATGAAGTCAGTGCCAGAGTGCTAAGTACTCTGCCAGCAAGGAGAAGCACCAGACTGCAGAATTCACAGTAGGCAGAAAAAGGGGCACCCCAGGAAAATAATTCAGAATATTGGAAAAGCAAGAGAGAGTCTAACAGAAACTATTGCTTGGGAAGAGAGTCATAGCTTCGATACATAACAGGGCTCTACAGCAGAAAGAAAAGATAAAAACACACGGCTATAAGAAGTTAATAAAACATTCAATAAGAATATAACAAATCATGAAAAATGAATAATTGTTGATTCCTGAATAATATAATACAATATAAAAGGATCCCTTACAAGGAGAATGTTGATAGTAGTATTTCAGTTCTACTATCCCGACCCATTGCACATTACAAATAGTCTCTTAAGACTGCTGGTGCTTTTGCTCAATCTCATTAATTGAAAAGATCTAAAGAAAAGAGGTTACACAAATCCAGTTTCATTTGTTCTAAACACAATCATGGAGATAGATTTGCAATTCTAAGCGCAAAAAGATTAGTAAATAATTCTTCCGCAGTGCTGTTCATTTGCATAATTAAAAGCTGGCAACTCTTCATTCAGTGTTCATTTCCTTTACCTACTTGTAATATTATACAGCTTTCTCAGTGTACATAATTAAAAGGCAAAATTTACAACTTCTAAATAAATAATACTAATCATCAACTATCTAGTTTAAAATATATCAATTACCAATGATTTTTTTTTTTGCTTTGTATTGCAGAGTTAGCTGTATCCCCTACCTTAGCCAAGGCTAGCTCTGAAGGGAACTTGTGGTGTGAAGGGTTTAGTTTTTCCTGTCACCCAAGATTCAAGTGCAGAGCTGTTCTGTTCTTGATTAGCAAGAAGTAGTGTAAGTACACTGTATGGTAAGAACAATCTACAACAAACACTTGAATACCCAGACCTTTTGAGAATATTTCAGGAGGTTGAGGAAAGGGCACCACCTTGAACTGACCCCAAATCCCCACCACACACAAACACGCTCACATCTAGCTCAGCAGTGAAATTCAGTCATTTAAAGGAGTTCTCAGACTGATAGTCTATTTATCTAAAGCATTTGACATTATAGTAGTAAAAGCTAAGCACTTTAACACTGCAATTCAGCTCTACATCAGGATGAACTGCCCTCTAGAAGGGCCACTCGCTGTCCAGGAGCATAACATGAACAGCCCAGTAAATTATGCTCCTCCCAGCACCGGCATCCTGTGATAAAGGCCTGAAATTACACTAACAAAGCTGAACACTGGACTAAACTAAAACAGTAGGAAGAGTTGTGAAGCTATATTTCAGGGTACACAGGGGCTAATCACATTTCAGTCCTTTACAAAGCTTTTATAGTTGGATAAAATAACTTAAAGTCATTAAAAAAAAAAAAATCCTTTCCCACGTGTCCCACTTCCCTTTAGCCATCACAATGCAGGCTGAGACCTAGTGATAGAAAAACCAGAAAGGTTCCTATATGTTCTTACAAGTTGGGATACTTCCCTGATTTCTTTCTAGACTTATCCAGGCCTATTTACTCTCACAATGAGCTGGAAATCTCAAAAGAACAAACTGTCATGATTCCTAAAGACTTCAAACATTTTTTCTTAAGTTTTTGCAGCTGAAATCTTCCCACCATGATTGTCTTTTCCTTTTAACAGTATTTGCATTCTGAATATTCCTCTTCTTCCACATTTCATTTTTTCCACTCCATGCAAACATTTCAATTCCGGCTTTAATCTTTCATTTTAACTTATTTGCAACTGTTCCTTACTGATTGAAGCTTCCTCGCAGTTACTACTCATTCAAACATCTTTTGAAGACACGCCAGTTTTGAATCACCTATCGATCAAGCCAGTAATTCAACACTGAAAACATATTGCAAGGTGCAATGCAGAAATACATGATTACCTGATACATTACAATGCAAAATGTCAAGTCTAGGTCTTCATAATACAAATTGTTCCATCAGTCTGCTAAGCTTCATTGAATGCAGTTTGAGACATACTGAGAAAGACTTCCCTCTCATCATGCCCCCCAAGCTCCCTTTTGGGGTAGGAAGGGCCCAAGGATGATTTCACCAGCTAAAAGAAGCTTTGCTGAACTGAGGAACAAAACAATTAAGGAATTATGCAGCTAGAATTGAATATGCTAATGTGACTGTTCCTGGACCCATGAGTATGGACTACATGCTTTCCTGTGTATGGACTACATGCTTTCCTGTGCATAGTACACCTTCATTTTTATCTATTGGCTTTCACTCAGTTGCCCAGACATCAGGAATGTAGGAAACTGTTTCAAAGCTTTTTGTTGTTTACTACAGAACTTGCATTTAAATTTATGCTTTGCTGGAAAATGTTTCAGTCGCTGGTTATAAGCTATGTCGCTGGTTATATTAGGCTACAGATATCTACATGCTAGTAGAGTGTTAAACGTACCTGCTTAACAGCCGTCTAGCTACTCTGACAAACAGGAATGCAAAAAGAAAGCAATCTAATGCCATCTTGACTGAGAACATTCTTGACATACAGAGTACATGACCAGTTTTATCACTTCCAGTGCCAAATCTCATGGCCCATAACAATGGTAGTATGATCACAACCAATAAGTCTTGCCAAGTTCTCTAGCAAACATCTATTTGGTGAGAAAAGACATTCCCTGAGTATCTGTTTTCCAAAAACAGAGGAAAGCACACAGAAACTCAGTAATGCAAGCCACACATGGAAATATGTCACTTGTTCTTAGTTAAAGCAAAAAAATAAAATCAATTCCAGATGTAGTTTCTTACTAGGAAAAGCATACTGAAGTGCACCAGCAGATGAAGCTATTAAAAACAGAAGCTTATAAAAAGACATCTGCAAGATTTTCATTAGACATTTGAATACAAGTTGGAACTCTAAGTTTTTCCTGATACAATGATAAATATTTTGTCCCTAGACTTTGTGCAATGAAAGCAAATTGTACTACTGCAATTGAAAAATTGGTATGAGCTGTAACTTGGTACTCTGCTGTAATGGAGTTTCCCTGTCTCATATAAGTGGACATGAAGAATAATATCTGAACATTAAAAAACTAAATATAAAACTGAATCAAGACCAAATACCCTTCATTGTAATCGACATATATATTGTACATCAAAAAAAAAAGTCATAGGAATCAGTCTGGATATTATTCTAATATAGATTACATTTTTCAAAACCTTTTCTTTAGGGATTTCAGGATTCTGCCCTCACATGAGGGCATCATCTAGAAATGAATTCAGAAATTTTATGTTTTATAAATTTTTAAACTAGTTTATTTAATCAGATAAAGGTGAGCTGCTCAATGAAATATAATCTGCTACATGTTTTCTAGATACAGGCAATCATGTTCTGTCAGTTGCTTAAACACGTGAACAGGAAGTTGCCACAGTCCAGGATATTACTATATTTTTACTTGTACGTTAATCTAGATAAAACCAATACTGTAGAATAAACACTAACAATAAAACATTAATGCAGATTCTGAAGCTGTTTTACAGTTGTAATATAATGTATATATTGTGTAATATAAACACATAATTTGTTACAACAAATAGCTGATATTTCCTTCTGATAAGTTTAATTCATCCTATTTAAATTGAAACAACATTAAATATATTTTGGCTCTCTTACAGCTATGTCTTAAGTAGTAGATCTGAAGGAAGTCCTGTCCTCCCACAAAAACTTAGGTAGTGCAACCTTCCTACCCTGTGTTCATGGCCCAGCCATGGCCAGCCAAGAACACTCCCTGCATTCCTTTGGATTCCGGCCTGAGCTGCCTTCCTCTCCCTCTTACTACAACTACAAGGGGCAGAGCAGGTAAATCTGGGCTTTGATTTCCAAAATCAGTGGCACAACTGTTAGTATTTATTAGTATTAGCATTGCTGCAGGACAATTGTATAGATACAGCTCTTAGCCACACATGACACTAAGAAAAACACACAAAGCTAGTGTATCTCATAGTAACTGATCCATTATTACAAAACTAGTAACCAGACTTACAGAACCTACCGCTCAGCACACATTTGCCTTCTGGTTTTCATGTTCATTTGCCAAATGATGAGCAAACAGTGGCCTGGATTTACACTGTGATGAGCAACATTTACAGATGGGCTACTCTGGCAACCCTAGCAATAAACTGAGAATGATGAAAATAAATTACTGAAGTATGTGTTTTAACTTAACTAAGTACATTATCTGACTTATCAGCAAAGAATTTCTGTGGGTAATGCAGCAAGAATATGGATTTATTATATTTCTGAGTAAGAATTATCGTCCATTTTCAATGTTTTTTTGATAAAATTCTCCATCTAAACTACTGTAAGAGCGCATATATTAGCACTCACATTGCCTTTCTTTTCCTATTTACTGTACACAACATTCCATGAAAAATACCGAATGACTGAAGTGACACTCAGTAGCATAATTTCATCTGTTTTTACTTTGTCCATGATCAGGCTTCTCTCTTATTACATTGAAGTTCTCTTAAAATACAGAGATGTGACACCGCAAAACCATGTTATAAACTATTGGAGGCTAGGAAATAAAAGTTGCAGATATTTTTTGGACTAGACTAACAAAATAGTGAAGTATATACAGCTATTTACTCTGAATGCCTCCTTTAAGATGAAAGCTTTGAAGAAAAACTATGTATGAATACACGGAGAGGAATACATGTTACAGCTGATGAATCTGAAAGGAAAGCTTAAAATTCACTGAATTGTGTTACAATAGATCATTTAATCATTAGTTACTGAGGAAAGTGTGAAGTATAATTAAGAGTACGATTACTAGACATATTGTTCCATGCAAAATATACAACAGCTTTTATTAATCACACCCATCAACATGAGTGCATTATAAAAACATTTTTAAATTTTAATAGCGGGTTCCCTCGGAAACTTAATGATAAAAAGGTAAAGCTACAAAAACCTAATTGAAGCAGAAAACTCTGTTTCCTTTTGGCCATAAATGCCCGAGTCTCCTTTTTCACAAGAGTTCTTGATGATAGAATCCAGCTCTGACTATTACTGGTGACAGAAACCAGTGAGACACACTTGCAATGAGAAGAACAGTAATTAATTTCTTGTTTCTCTTTGTTACACACTGAATTCTACACAGATTATTATAAGTCAAATCCTGAAGTAATTTTTTCTTCACTCAGATGAATTACCTCAAAGTTCACCAGTGGAAGAAAAAAGTAAATCAAACTACTGAAGGTTTTTAACGTTTCACAACTGAGATAGTGAAAAAAGCAAAACTAATATGTAGCAACTTTCAACCACCTAAGTAATTTTAAAATTGGTATACAGAAAGTAAGCTAAAGACACTCTTCAAACTTAAGCATACTTGGTGCCCCTATTTAAAATTAATCATACGGAGGTAACTGTGTCAGAAACTGTTTGCTATTAAATCCTGTGTTATAAGAATGATATGAAATTCAAACTACAGCTGACAATTCAACAGGAAAGTCTGATGGAACACATTCACCAGGTGAAGTCAGAATTACAAGAATTAGTTTAGATATGAAGCTAATATTCAGTGAATAATTTCCTAGCCTTCATTCAAATGTAAAGGAACATGGTCCACATTTTAGAGAAAAAAGGGAATATGCCTGCTCATCTAGAGAAAGCCAGAAAACTTAGTGTAAAAGACATTCTGTCTTTTCTATGCAGATTGGTATACCACACTGAATTCACTCTCAGGAACATCCATGTTTTCCATTCAGAACAGATTTCTAAATCAGTATATTTTTCAGTCCTGCCACCTGATTCTGATTTGTACTACAGTGGCAAAATGAATAATAATTCAATCCTGACTGTAGAAAAAGCAGTAGCGTTTCTCATAGCTTTTCTGTATTTTTTTTCTTCAGTGTGCTGGTATAGCCATCATGTTTTCTAATTCATGCGTGTCTTGCAAACAATGCAATGAGACTGCTTCAGATTTTTTTTCAGATTTTCAGCAATCCCAGGTAAAGTATTTGAGGGTTTAATAGTCATAAACAAGAATAACAGAAGTTTTACAGACCTTTTGGGCTCACATAACAGTGACACCCCACCGAGATGACACTTCCCCCAAGGAGCATCCAGTTCCCACAAAAGATACGCTCCCCTCGGTGGCTGGCTCTTAAACGAGCCCAGAACAGCCCCATCCTGAGTCCACCCCTTCAGGTCACATGGAGGGACACAGGTTCAAACAATTTGCCTGTGCTACCCAGGCCAGTCACTGCCCTTACTCCAGGTGCTAAATAAGATTCAGGCCATGACCTAGCGTTCCTCTTAGAATGCTAAAATTGCCCAAAAAGGAACTATAAGTCTCAGGACAGACTAGATGTCAGCTATGTATTTTACTTGAAAAAGATAAATGAGCTTATTGACAGAACAAGAAACGAACATAGAAATCATCAGCAATACATTTAACGCAGCCAGGAGCTTTGAAGAAGTCATCTGGGCAGATTACGAAGATCTGAGCTGAGATCTGTCTATACAAACCTCTGCTACTTCCTCCACCACTAGAACCACTCTTTCAGTAGGAAGCATGTTGTTACCAGCTTTCAGCTGTCACCTACCTCCCATTCTTCACAGTATCCTCTAGAATTTCAGCAATACAATGAATATGTGCACATTTATGTATTAATAAGTCCACCTTCCTGAACTGGATATTGCCCTAGCTTATATTGCCTAAGACTGCATTTACTTGGCTTACAGAGATCTCATCTTGATATAGTATGTCAGTGTGGACCTGGCTTAAACCAGCAAACAGTTTTTAAACTATTCATAACTTGACTTCTCTTGTAGGCTCAATCCAGGCAAGTAAACTACACTGAAAAATTCAAATTAAAGTCAAAAACACCATCTTGACATGCAACATCCTCACTGTGGAAAAATCTCAGGCTATCAGTGACTTGACATCAACAACGCAAACAAAAACTGTTACAAAACGAAGAGCCCACAGGAAAAAATAAGCTGAGCTGCACACACAGCAGCTTTCCTAAGATTCTTTCCAAGACTCTAAGCAGGCTGATAGAGGTTCTCACACTGGTAGCAAATGTTTCTCTGTGCTAGCCCTTTAGGCCTTCCAGCTGTTTTCATGTGACCATAATCTTTAGTTCCTAACCTCTATTCATAATTTACAGAAAAGAAAAAATGTTTTGATCACTTTAAAACACAATACATAATAAACAGAACTCCTAAATTGAGTCTGAGTAGATAACGATGACATTTCTGCAAGAAATACGGTTATTTTTTGCAAACTGCAGCAAGAATTACTTGTGACTATTCATGCAAAAGTACAGAAGATGTTCAGGGAAATGCCTATCAACCAATTATTGGTTTTATTCAGATAGTATAAGCATCTTTTACTAAGTACACTTCAAAATTCTTAACAAGAAATCTCATTTGTGAGTGCTTATTTTTTAAAGATCTTAGTTCTAATGTAAAAATTAAATGCTCTCCTATTTTGAGGTTGAAGTGGCAATCTCACAGAAATATTTATATAAGAAAGTACAGGTCATTTTTTGCCCACACATTTAAGTGTATGTGCCATAAGTTGCAATCAAAGTATTTCTAAGTGTATGCACCTTACTATTCCACTGAGTTAGGGGGTTTAGTACTAGCTAATGATAACGACACCTGGGCCTTCAGTAGCATTACTATTTTGAGACTGAAGTTTTATAGATGTTTCTCATTTAAAATGCATTAACACGAGAATAGATTCATTCTGAGACCAATTTATACAGGACACTATTTTCAACTATCTGAAAGTACCAGTCACATAAGAAAATGGTGATTCACATCACAGTTCTCACAAATAAACATGAGTCATTTTCTATTATGGATGACTTTGAAGTAGAACAAATGCAACTTTGTAGTTTTTTTCAGACTTAAGTCTGAAAACAGTAAGCCATAGTGTAGAAACTGTGCACTTTCACTGGGCCAGTCAGGCAAAGGGGAAGCAGCCTGAGAGAAAGATCAAAAAGCTGAGAGGTCAGGAGGAGAGGAAGCAGAAAATGATGTAGAGCAGAGCCCCTAGCTCCAGATGAAACTAATGGCATATTCGGATGAAGAAATGGCATAGTCATGAGAATTTGGACTTTTTCCATTACATCCATCATGCAGGTCACTTCTCTGGGAGGCAGAAAAACCCTTTGTTTCTCCAAGTTACTAGCTATTAAATATGTAGAGGTATTAGTGTCAATACTGCAAAACATACCTAAGAACATTAGACAAAGCATTTTTGCATGCAAAGTGATCAGCAACTGATCTGAAAAAACATGAAAATTATGTACTAATTGAATATTTAGTCAAGGTAAGTGAACTGAATGATGACATCTATCTCCTTGAAGTAGAGACATTTTTTCATAGTTACTTTAGCATAAAATTCTGAAAGCATCAAACTGCAGTTTGCTTACAAATGTGACTTCTCTATTCTTATTTTAGGTTGCATCCGCTATCATACTCAACTACAGTCACAAATTTTTATAATACTTTATTATATAATTGATTTAGACTAACATAATGTAGAATACACCTCTATATAAGTAGTGTTTAAAAAAAAAACAAAAACTCCCAGACAGGAGGTTACAAATACTCTTGAGTATTCGCATAAAGTGAATTAAACGCATCTAAGTTACAGAAAATTAGGCAGTGATGTATTTGAGAAGTTAGCCTCATTATTATCCCTAATTTTTAAATGAATCATTCCACATACTTTAAGTGAACATTACCACATAAGGCTTTTAATTATGATTTCTACATTACACTGTATAATTAATAGGCTAATATTTACTAGCCTGATTGGGAAAATGAAGTCTCTTTCTTCAAGTGTTCAATTAATAGTTTTTTATGTCATTCTAAATCAAGTGAAGAATTTAGTAGATTTTATAATTGTACTATAGCTTAACATTAACCAAACAGATACCAGTTTCACATACGTTTCATGTGCTTTTTTTTTGCCTTTTTTTTTTTT
>WBMW01001639.1:240308-269077 GCA_013396635.1 Penelope pileata
ATCTAGTAACCTCTTAAAACCTTGTCAAGTAGTGGAACAAGGCATTGAAACAGGAGACTAGAGGTCTAAACATTTGAGAGACTAGAGGTTTAAACTACTGATCAAAACATTATAGCTAGAATGGCCATATATTTGTTAAAGATTATTGGAACTCTGCTAACTGCTCCAATTTAAAAAAAAAAATAATTAAAAAAATATGAAAAAAAACAACTGTAATTACAGGCAACTTATTTATCTAAATCCCAGCAAGGGAAAACAGACACAGGTAATGAAATCATCATCTGGCAAAGGGTCATCAGCTGTCCCCTTGACATTTATTTCACCTGAAAACTCTTAAAATAAATGTAATAAGCAATTCTGAGATTACTGGAACATAAAATCATCCTTTGCATGTGTCATGACCTGCAGCCCCAAAATCCCATGAATTCTGGAGAGTCAAACCAGCTGAAAACATCAAGGCATCTTTACCACTGAATCCTCACATTACAGCCTTCTTTGAATCTACCACTGTCCTATGGATGAACCATCATTGTTTTGTGGAAAAAAAAGAAGTAAAATGATGAGAACTGCTAGAATGTAGATAGGGCATGAAATTAGACGCTACATGCTATTTTTCTGGTCTCTGCAACTTCAGTTGCATGTACAGAAGTAAATCCTCTTAGAAGCGGTTCAGTCATCCTTCAGTTCATTTCCGCTTTATCTAAATCAGGGTGATGTTTAACTCAATCTTCTACTAATACTTGTGTGGAAGATCAGTTGCACGGTAGAATCAACACATTTTCTTTACAGGATGAACTTGTGACTATGTAAAAATGCTGACTGCCTGAGAAAGGAGGACTTTCAAGGGTCAGCTGCTACACAGTAAGCATACATACACACCTTTAAGAAATCTTTTGAATTAGCTAGTACCAGATATTATGATACATGTAACACTGATCACTCAGCCACTGTAATACACAGCACAAAACTGTCCCGAATAATAAATGTCCCTTGAAAGGAGACAGCAGAGTAAGACTGAATTGTGTTTAGCAGTTGACATTACAAAATGACATCAATNATGGAAAATACACACTGCCTCTCTCCAGTTGCAAACAACACAAAGGAATGGTGGCACAAGTAGGAAGCTTGAAAAGACTATGTTTGTCACCCTAGAAGAACAGCTACCACCAAGCTATGATACACAAATCTTTACAGCCAAGAAAACAAAAAACAGACAGTTGCTTTATCTTTAGATCTCAGATCCAGAAAAGTAGATGGCAAACGGAACAGCTTTGTAAGCAAGAAGGTACGACATTTGAACTATTGACTATCAAAAGGTCTAAAAAAAAGAAAAAAATATTAAGTCAAAACCACCCAAAGAGCAGTGTCCCTTAGCCCTTCTGGTAGGGCTTCTAATAAATGGCCTATATGAATCCACCTAAGGTAGCAGTCACTGTTTTACTTGTCTTTCTTTTCTTTCCAATATTTCCCCAGTTGCAATGATATTTCTCTGATATTTCCATATGTATAGTCCTTAAAGAAAAAAGCTGGTCAATAAACTTCAACAGCTGTCCTTGGCATAGATATCACTATGAAATACATTGCTGGGGAAGCATGCTACTAAAAGACATTCAAAGTACCACGTTACTGCAGCTCCTTCCTATCATACTCCTGCTATGTATGACAGCACATTATTATTGAAGAAATAGAGTATTTAATAACAGCACCATTTTAAAAGATCATGGAATGAATGTCTCATAGTGTTGATCTCCAAAAACTTGTATAATGAGCATACACTCAGCATTGAAATGCTTTTATTTATTTAAAATTCAAAGGACATTTTGGTCCAGTTAAAAAATCTCAGTAATGGATAAGAAATATTAAAGAGATTTCTCATTTCTCACTATCCTGCTTAAACTGACTTAGCAGAACAGTCCTTGCTCTGCCCTGAAGCCATTTTTAAAAGCTCTCCTAAGAGCTAGCAGCATTATCCTGTGATGTGAAAAACAAAGCAAGGTTCAAGTCCTTTGTATTAGAAGAACTGTGGCTAAATTTTTCACCATTCAAGAGAGATGGGTGTGATTCCTCTCTACGCTAAAGCAGGATCCAAACTTTTGAAAAATAGCCACAAACTCAGAATACAGCTAGTTTGGAAAACAGGCATTCTTAGCCTCTCTTCAGGAAACTAAAAGGTCACACAAGTAGACGCACAGTCAAAATCATCCAGGCTTCACAGCAAAACATATCCACCTCTACCAGTACAATAAAGTGGAGAAGGAAATTCTAGAAGTCCTAAAAGCACTTGTACTTTCTTCTTCTTTTATCTATGAAGTGTAATCCTCGAAACGAGAACAAAGAATACCCTATAAGCTAATAAAACATTTGGCATTAAAAAAAGTCATGGTGTTCCGGCTGCTGTCCTGACATAGGCTAATTTCCATTTTTCTTTTTTAAGGAGTATAAAGTGAACTAACTTAACGCAGTTTCCCATTTCATAAACTAAAGCATATTACTTTCTATTCAGAGACAGGCAGAATCCAACAGAATTTAGCTGTAGTAATTTAGATGCACTTCGTATCTTCCTTTTCTCATCTGCCCAGCTGTGCTATACTTAATAAAATAGGTCTTGAATTTGAACACAGAGCACAAATTGGAGTCCTAGTTCTCATCATCTATTCAATTACCTTCATTTAAAATAAATTGTATTGTAACTTTAGCTGCATTATCAGGTAGTTTAACTCAGAATTTGCCAGCCTGAGTTTTTCTTGTCTTCAAATAGCATCAATCAGAAAGCAGTTCAAGCATTGTGTTAAATTGCTGCACCCTAAAGACATGATGCATGCCTTGTAAGTGTTATTGTTTCTCAAGGAACTTCAGCTCTTTTTCTTTCTTTTCTGGTTCTTAAAACAACAACAACAACCCCCCCACACACACACCCTTGGTTATATTTGCATGTTTCTTGGTCATACTTTCAAGTTTTTTTATCCCCATCTTTACAAAAGAGAAAACAGAAACAGAGGTGTGTTCTTAGGAATGTTGTGCAGCCTCAGTAAGAAAAATATCTTGCTGCTGTAAGAATAATGGGTCACCTGCACAAAAAGGAAATGGAAACTCCAAGATGGTCTTTACAAAGCTAAGACTTTATAGATTGAAACTCCTGCTTTTGTCAAAATGCAGCTAAAAAAAATCAAAGCAGTTTTGTACCTATTTTGACTTTTGCTCTGAAAATAAACTTTACGATGAAGAAATTGGCAGAGATCTACAGTGAAATCTGTAGATTTTATTTATGTTTTCCTGACTACGTCTGCTTATTATCTTGTAAACATCTGTTTCTCAACCTTGGGCTAAAGATTAATTTATGTGACAAGTACACAGAACCAGGGAGAACAATTCATTCTAGCCATTTCATCAGACATATTAAAACAAAACCAAAAAGTTAACTATGTTGAAGAAGATCACCTTTAAAATGGACAATCACGTAAATATAGTCAACTATTCTTCAGAGATTTAAAGACTTAGAGATGTAAAGATTTCTAATTAACAAATTCAAGACTCTCCAGAATGATGAATGAAACAACAACTCCTTACTGATCAAGGAATTGTTACACTGATGGGCCTATTAACCTTTCTTTAGAACAACAGTGCTGCCGAAAAAAGAAATATTTTACATGAACTTTCCAGAAGAGTTGTATTGCTGAGCATAGTAGTTGTGACAATAGTAAGGATACCTTTGATGGGTTCCAAGTTCAGCAGCTTCTCTGACTTTGCTAAAAATGAGAATGAATAAAACTCTGCAGAATCTAATCCCCTATCTTCCCAGGAACACCATCAGTACGGCTTTACTGAACATACTGCTGTATGAGCTTGCTTTCACAGACATAGCTCCAAAATATGCCATAAGAACTAATTCATAAGCGGACAAGTCAAACCAAAATTTAAACTAACGATTTTAGAAAGTCTCAGTGACTGATGCATTCATTTGCTGTTGTTTTATGCAGGCCCCTGGTTGCTCATTTTTACTAAAAAGTAATTAACTAAGTACAATATAATGGCTTCCAGCCTATTAAGTTATTTGCATGGGAATTTAAATAAATTACCTATAATTAGAACTAATTATATATCTAAGAGCACTGGGTTCAACTGCAGAAATTATTGCCTGCGACTCCTATTTACCATAGTATCAGAATGACTGTAGTCATGAAGAAGTTAGTTATTTTTCTAGGACCTCCAGAATCCTATAAGAAAATGTTTGTACTGTCTTCTGAGGCAGTTTTTATTTTTACTTTAAACTTGACCTGTACTTCATAGACTTTATCTTAAAATACCGGTGTTCCAACTCTTGCTTAATGCAACCAAACTTCAAATTTACTTCAATGTTTCTTGTAAATAATCTGAATACCAAACCACTTATATCGAAGCAAATAGGCTTAGTTAAAGGCTTGCATAGTCTCCACAGTGTCTCTAGCTTCCAAAGACTCTCTAAGTAATTAAGAACAAACATTTGACAGAGTTGAATTGGTGTACATAATTCTGTAAATGAAAGAAAAACACTCATGGCAGATCTTCTGTTTCACCAGTGGACTAATAACTGGAATATACAGAGGTCTCTAAGTGGCTAGTATCAAACCATGATACAAATGCTCAGTCACACTTCCATAATGGAAAAGGAATTTTACTGCTTAAAATACTTCATTTCCTTTTGTCCTGATTTCACCTGGGATAGAACTAATTTTCTTCCCAGTAGCTTCCTAGTGACTGTTTTGGATTTCGGATGGCAGTATGTTGTTAACACAGTGATGTTTCAGCTGTTGCAGAACAGCGCTTACCACACCGAGTCAAGGACATCTCAGCTTCTTGTACCGCCCAGCCAGCAACGAGCTGGAGATGTATGAGGAGCTGAGAGGAGACAGCACCAGGACAGCTGACTCAGACTGGCCAAAGGGACATCCCATACCACATGGTATCATGCTGAACAATGAAACTGGGGAAGTTGGATGAGAGGCTGGTGCTGCTTGTGTCTGCAGGTAGTGAGCAACTGCATTGTACATCACTCATTTTGTATATTCTTTTACCATTATTTCCTTCCTTTTCTATCCTGTCTTTATTTTTTTGTTGTTGTTGTTTTATTAGTAACTTTTTTCTGCCTCTTACTAATGGGAAGCACTACAACTGGAAAAAAAATGTTGAAGCTGCAGCACTCATACAAATGGACAGCAGAAACACCGAGATACCATAAGAGCGGTAAGAAAGCTGTAAGGAAGATATGCTTCTGTGATTAATCAACACAATGTATGATTTGTTTACCACATATTGATCTGAAGTTCCTATCAAGATAAAAATCACAGTAAATGAAAAACCAAAAAAAAAAAAAAGAAAACCACCACGATCAAACCATCACCTTCTACAGACTGCAGAATGGACAATTGGCACAACATAGCAGCTATGAACTGATATCAAACTATCTCCCTATACCCCTTTTACCTCTCTGATTACTCAATCCATTCCACTGGGCAGAGAGAGAGAGTGAACAGTTGTGTAGTGCTTAGCTGCTTGTCAGCTTAAATCACACCAGCTTTCAAGTTTTTAAGTGCAATTACTACATCTTTTTTCCAGCTTCACATTAAAATGGAACTAAAAATCTCATTAGCAGAACTGAATTTACTTCAGTTAGCTTCTTCTGAGTGATGTTACCTTAAAAGTTGTGAAATTGAAGTTTATAAGAGCTCTTTTATCTATACTTTCTGTTTAGATTGGAAGAAAATAACTCAGATACTGAGTATTTGTAATGCTCACTGAGAAGCTACAGATTCTCAGCATTTTCTCAAAATTAGTTCTGTAGAAAATAAACTTCAGAGTACAGGTGAATAGAACATGAAAAGTCCAAATTCAAACCAATATTTTCCTAAAATGTATATGTTTTGGGAACTAATACGAAATCACACATTTAAGGTAGAAATTACGCTGAAGAAATCTTGAGAGCTTTACAATTTCCAACCTCAGAACATGCAGTTCCTTCTGGGCTTCACTCACCCAGTGCTCACTTTCAGACTGAAAGTTTGAACAATCCAGAATGCAAATTGAAGCAAGAATCTATAAGCAATACTCAAGAAAAAAAGTAGTAGGATTACGCTGCTCTGATTTCCACTACTAGGGTCAGAGATAAAGATTTTCCTTTTTTTTTGCCACTTGGGGACAAAAATTCAAAATGATCAGAACACTGAATGTAAGGAATGCTAACTGTGGAATCACAGAAACCAACTCTGAATCAGAGATGTGGTTGAGAAAATAAGTATTTCTTGATATTAAATTAGACTTTCAGTTGCATAAGACTCTAGTTTAGATGGGGTACTAAAGACTTTTTTCCCCAAATCATATTAATTTCTGTTTCTACTGTATTTTAACTGAAAATATAAAACACTGAGAGAATTTTTAATTATATTTTAGTCAGTTGGAGTTTGTAAAGATTTTCTTAAAACACCTAAAAAAGGCCAGTAAAGTTGGTAGAATAGAGAGAGTGAGAAGAACTGATGTAACTTTCAACTAATTTCTGTCACAGTAAAAATTTACATTTCAATTAATTCATACCTGTGCTGTAATCTATTCACAGCTTCTAAAGCCATCAAGGCTTTTCTTCTTTTACATTTTGTATTGAAATATCTTGATTAACTCAGAATTCCACAATTACTTTACAGAGAAGTCTTCACATTAGTGCCAAATAAATAAAAGTCTATCAAAATCAATACGATAACATCAGTGACAGAATATGTGCTTTTTACTTGTACCTCAAAGCAGAGGCTTTAACACGTTAAATGTGTGTCACCATTTGTAACAGAACTCTACATCGACACGCCTGTGCTTCCCCTTCCCTTTCTTTCTGCCTTCAAATGTATCACTCTATTTCCTGACTGAGGATTCTTTTCATTCAAATGTTAATGTATTACATTGGAGATGATAGCGTACACATGGAAAAAATAGATAAGTGATACACTTTAGTACCTTTTCCTGTGAAATTACATTAGCCTTCTGGGATGCTGGGTAGAACGAAGCTGTAGATTCAAAGATCATTACACTGCTTATTACATTTTGTATTTATCTTCAGTGCTTCTAAAGCTTTACAGAAAAATCTAATTTCTCTGAAGCTGCATTAATGTCAAAACCACCACTTTTAGGATGCCAGACTTCATTCCAACTGGCAGATAATGCACAAAAGGATCTAGTATCAATCACAGCTATCTGGCAAAGATTTCGACTGATGCTCTATTTCTAAATTACTGCGGGATCTTTGCTCTTCTATTCAGTTCATGTTTTATTAAGCAGAAAGATGAAGTGTTGAGCTGTGGAGTCAAGGTTGTGCTTAATCTTTTCTCATTCTATTAATGTCTGGGAGGTCTTTTATGACTGATCTGAGTAACTTTTTCAATCTCTGCAATAGTATCATTAGACAATATGGTACCGGACATTCCAATTAAAACAATGTAGAAAATAGAAAATTTCCCACTCCTTTTCAGAAAAATAAATAAAAAAAAATCATAACAACAACAACAGTAATGCTATAGTGTACGAACTCATGAGCCAACCAGCAATCTTCTCACTGATATAAGACAATAACTGGACACTAATTCAATATTAAACATAAGATTTCATACACAAGCATAAAACTTACAGTTCAAGCAAACGTCATAGAATTTCCTGTTACTCTGTAGTGAGTTCAAGTGAGTGTTGAGCTCACTAGCTCAATTCTGTATGTCTGCATAAATTCTAGCCATTGGGTCTGTATTTCAAAGAATATTACTTGATGTACATACACAGATTTGCTATATACATTACAACTGATTTTTAGTACACATTTGCTATTTGAAAATAAAAATGTCAGTCACTTAAGAGGAATTTTAGTGGTAAGTTAAAACTGATATCAAAGACATATGACATGATCCACTGTATAAAGTGAAAAGCACTAAACACAATCAATGGCCTAGAAATCCTGCAACTTCTGTTTGGCCAGTCATGGGTCCAAACCAATCATTTCCCCTGGATATATCTATATAAAAAGTGTGAACTGATTTGTGAAATAGTGACATTCCTAATCCTCATGATAGATATAATTAACCCACTATTTTCCTCACTCTTCCCAGCAAGCATTCCAACATAGATCATAGGCTCAACATACAGAATCACAGAATCATAGGGGTTGGAAGACATCATCAAGTCCAAACTCTCTGCTGAAGCACGTTCCCTAGAAGAGGTTGCACTGGAAAGCATCCAGGCAGGTTTTGAATATCTCCAGAGAAGGAGAGTCCACAACCTCTCTGGGCAGCCTGTTCCAGCGCACTGTCACGCTCAAAGAAGTCTTTTCTCATGTTTGTAAGGAACATGTTTGTGTTCCCGTTTGTGCTTGCTGCCCCTTCTTCTATCACTGGGCACCATTGAAAAGAGTCTGGCCCCATCCGCTTGACTCCCGATGATTAGATATTTCTAAGCATTGATGAGATCCCCTCTCAGTCTTCTTTTCTACAGGCTGAACAGTGCCAGGTCTCCCAGCCTTTCCTCATAAGGGAGATGTTCCAGGCTCCTCACCATCTTTGCGGTCCTCCACTGGACCTTCTCTAGAAGTTCCCTGTCTTTTTGAACTGAGGAGCCCAGAACTGGATGCAGTACTCCAGATGTGGTCTCACCACAGCAGAGTAGAGGGGGAGGAGAAACTCCCTCAACCTGCTGACCACACTCTTTCTAACGCACCCCAGGAGACCATTGGCCCTCTTGGCCACCAAGGCACACTGCCGGCTCATGGCCAATCTGTTGTCCAGCAGGACATCCAGGTGCTTCCCCGCAGAGCTCCTCTCCAGCAGGTCAGCCCCTAGCCTGTACTGATGCATGCAGTTATTCCTCCCCAGTTGTCGGACTCTACACTTGCCCTTGTTGAATCCCATTAGGTTAGGCCACAGGCTTTGTGTTAATCTAAAAGCTATAACTTGATATTCTGTTCAAATTATTTCATAAGAGGAATAAAAATTGTTTATAGTTTTGACAATTTATAACAAATGATCATCTGTTGTACAATATCATATTGTTTTCTGTATTTTTTATGTTATAGAGCTACCAATCTGTAATTACATTACATATATTTTATCTAGATTTCAACAACTCAACTGTAAAAGCCTGTCTTTTAAAATTCAATTTTTCCCAGCTAATACTGGGATTATTCACAAGAAGTGAGCTTATCTCCAAATACCTTTTTCTGTAGAAAGCCACATTTATATTTTGCCTTCTTTGTCACTCTGATTAGATGAGAGGCAATATCGCCGTGTCTCAGTAATAATGCTATGCACTGATATTTTTTTCCTGTGCATTTTTCAGTTGCATTGCACTTTTTCCAAGATTACAGTAAACTATTTTCACTTTTTAGGTAAATTATATCAGATATTTAAAAAGTCACGAAAACTTCCAACTCAAGCATGACTCCTTATGTCATTTGTTTACTTCAACGTAGCATTTCTCATTCATTCCACATTTGAGATCTTAGAAGAGGCCTCATGAATCAGAAGCAAAATTCCTTCAGTAGTATTGCCTGTAGTAATACTAAAATAACTACAAGTCCTGAATTAAAGAAACACACAGATGCATGCACAGATTTCTGTAATGCTTAGTGTAAAACTAAATACAATCTATAACTTTGGAAAAAAAAATCTGTGGACAGTATTATAATTGTGGATGAATTAGAATTTGTCTGCTCTGCTTTTTTATTTTATTAATAACTTCCTTCTGCCTTTACAAATGGGAAGCACGATACCTAGAAACGGAGAACAGAAAAACCAAAGACCATGAAAGCTGCAAGAAATCTATGCTTCTGTGAGCAATCAATATAACGTATACTTGCTCCCCCCAGAGACAAATCTGAAATTCTTAACAAGCTAAAAATCACAATACATGAAAAACAAGAAACCCCCTACTTTCTACAGACTGCAAAATAGACAATGGGCATAACATTCATCAGCTATGAACCATGAAATAATCTTAAATAATGGATAGGGCTGCAATCGACTAGACAAAACACCAGGCAGTCAGAGCAAAGCACTACAAGATGTGTAAAAATCTATAATAGGAAAGCAATTAAATAACACTTTGAATTTGATAACCAGGCACAAAATATTCTGTCAAGACCAACTTACTCCCTTAAATCTAAATTTAAAATGGGGAAAATAACACTAACAATAATAGTTCTTTCCATAGAATGAATCAATACCAGAAATCCGTGATTAATTTCTGAAATTGCATGAGTACTGGTTGTAAGATCACACACAGAGAGTGGTGGTCAATAGCACAATGTCTAGATGGAGATCAGGGACAAATCATGTCCCTCGGTGGTCAGTACTGAGACCGATGCTCTTTAATGCATTCATCAATGACATTGACAGTGAGATCGAGCGCACTCCCAGCAAGTTTGCGGATGATGTCAAGCTGTGTGGTACAGTTGAAGTGCCTGAGGCATGGAATGCCATCCAGAGAGACCTAGACAGGCTTGAGTAGTGTGCCCAGGAGAACATCATCAATTTCAACAAAGCCAAGTGCAAGGTCTTGCACCTAGATCATGGCAACTTCCACTATCAATACAAGATAGGGGATGAAAGGATAACGCACAGACCTGATGAAAAGGACTTGGGTAGATAGCAAGCTGGATATGAGCCAGCAATGTGCCCTTGCAGCCCAGAAAGCCAATCATATCCTATTCCCCATCAAAAGAAGTGTGGCCAGGAGGTAGAGGGAGGTGATCCTGCCCCTCTACTCTGCTTGTGAGACCTCATCTGAAGTGCTGCGTCCAGATGCGGAGTCCTCAGCACAGGAGAGACATGGACCTGTTAGAGTGCATCCAGAAGGGACACAACAATAATCCAATGGATGGAACACCTCCCCTATGAGGACAGGCTGAGAGAGCTGGGGCTGTTCAGCCTGGAGAAGAGACGTCTCTGAGGAGACCCAATAGCAGCCTTTCAGTATCTAGAGAGGGTACAAGAAAGAGGTGGACAGACTTTTTAGCAGAGCCTGTTGTGATAGGACCAACAGAAATGGTTTCAGACTAAAAGGTGAGACTTAGGCTGGATACGAGAAAAAGCTTTCTACAGTAACTGTAGTGAAGCCCCAGTCATGGAGACATCCAAGGTCAGGCTGAACCAGGCTCTGAGCAACCTAATCTAGCTGTAGATGGCTGTGCTCAATGTTGGCATTGAGCCATGGAGAGTTGGATGACCTTTAAATGTCCCTTCCAACTCAAATGATTCTATGATTCTATGTGCAGGACAGAATAATTCTGGTATGGCATAATTATTCAAATTGGCTATGTCTAAAGACTAGACTGGTTTTAACGGGAGTCCGAGCATTTAGAGGGCACAAGCAATATTAATTCTCTTAAATAGCAACTCTAAATGCCATACATATAAAACCTAAATTTATTCAAACATTAGATTAAATATTGTTTCTCATTTCTTAAGCATGAAAACGCAAAATGCATACATTTGAGCTTTTATTTTACAGAGGGCATACAAAAACAAATTTCCTAAAAATCACATTACCTTAATTACAAAGACCTCCTGATGTACACAAGTAGTGCATACTTTATTTCTACATTTTCTTTTCTTAAAATGCTACTCTATCATAATATTTTCCTGCCTTACTCCAAAGCTGTAATACTCCTAAAGCAGCCACTCACAGTAGTATTAGTCTTCTGCTACAAGTAATCTCTCAAAACACATACAGACAGAAATACCTAAGCTTGCTGGACCAATGTTTCAGTAATTCAGTTACAAGCCTGACTGCTCTGCGCTATGAATTTAGCGATGTACTGTACTGCTCTCACCTTTCCAGTGACCTTCTCTACCACTGAATGATTAGTTTCTTCTCTTTAAGTACCAGAAAGAGAAAAGAAAGAACAGCTAATAAAAAGCACAATAAAACAATAATAATAATAAAAAAAACCCTACAGTTCATTGCTGTTGTGCATGAAAGGATAGCAGTACTTTTCATCATATAAAAAGTTATGCCATACAATTTCCATACCCTTCTCCACCAGAGGTACACTGAAGGAAAATATACTGATACAGAGCAAACAGTAAAAATAAAGAGTGCAGAAATGGAGAAATTTTAGCCTGAGAGATATTTTAACGAAGAATCGTAAAACGACTGAAGCTGGTAGGGACTCCTAGAAGTCGCCTAGTCCAAAGTTGCTTAAAGCAGAATTGCCTTCTGCCTTGAAGTAGGCTCCTCTGAGCTGCATCTGGCAGAGTTCCTTCAGCATCCAGGGACAGTGAATCCCAGCTCCTCCATGCAGGAGACTGTTTCTGAACTTTTTCTCTCAAAGCTTGCTGTGAGAACTCTTCATCTCAAAATTTGTATGAAGGCCTATGGACATTGCCTGAAGGCTTGCAGACCAGGGGTAACAAGAGATAAGCAGCCGATAAACAGCTGACAAGCAGCCTTTCCAGGCAGGCGCCTTGAGGGAGGCAACTACCCAGAGGAGATGTACATGCCTGTGCATGCCCATAGATGCTTATAGGTGCTGCAGGTGACGTTTACCGAGATGCCCAGGAATCACAGAATTGTAGGGATTGGAAAGGACCTTGAGAGATCATAAAGTCCAACCCTCCTGCCAAAGCAGGTTCCCTAGTGCAGGTCGCACAGGTAGGCATCGAGACGGGTCTTGAATATCTCCAGGGAAGGAGACTCCACAACCTCCCTGGGCAGCCTATTCCAGTGCTCCGCCACCCACATTGCGAAGTTGTTTCACATATTGGTGTGGAACTTCCTGTGCTCCAGTTTGTGGCCATTTCCCCTTGTTCTGTCCCCACAACACGTCACTGAAAAGAGATTGCCCATGTCCCTTTGCCCCTCGCACTTAAGATATTTGTAGACACTGATAAGATCCCCTCTCAGTCTTCTTTTCTCAAGGCTGAACAGACCCAGATTACCCAGTCTTTCTTCACAGGGGAGATGCTCCACGCCCTTTATCATCTTTGTGGCCCTCTCTTTCCAGGAGGTCCCTGTCTTTTTTAAAACGGGGGAACCCAGAACTGGATACAGTACTCCAGGTGAGAACAATGCCTCACGTTGGCAGAATGCCACATCGGCAGAACAAGAGGATGAAAAAAAAGATCTCTCTAACAAGGGAACAATACCTGCTGCCTGAGGCCTGCTCCTGCTTCTCCTGGGCCTGCTGCTGCTTCTCCTGATGCCTGCTACCTGACGGCCTCCTGCCTGCCTGCCGCCGCTCCCCCTGCGCTCTTGCTCCCTCACTCCCACACAGGCCTGAAGATATTCCCAGACCAATAGAATGGTGCCAGAGCCATGGGGGTCACTATCCCTGCTTTTTTGTACATAATCCTTTCTTTTATTTCCTATCTTTTTACTGTTGCCTGCCTTCCTATCCCCATCACCCTCACTGATTAGAATTTGTATTAAACAGGTTGGACAACATTTGACCTCGCTTGCGTCTTAATCTCACACCGGGTATATCAAAGAATCTCTCCTTGTTCTGATAATTGAAGCGAGACAATCCAGCAGCCTGTTCCAACCACAAACACTCTCATGATCAGGAATCTTCTCATGTCCAGTTAAGGCTTTCCTTCTCACAGCTGGTGAATGCTGCCTCTTGCTCTTTCATTGTGCATCTTTAAGGAAAGTGTACTTCCATCTTCCTTGTGAACTCCTTTAGAGAGAAAGACAGCAGCTAGATACTGAGCCTTTCTTTCTCCAGTCTGAAACAAATCCTTACCCTTTACATCATTTCATTCAGTATGCAGTCCTACCTCTAACATTCTAGCAGCCCTTGAACAGCTTCTCCAGCACCCTTATGGCCAAGATATTCAGACACATGATAGACCGAAGAAGCAAGATTGCAGGCAGGACTAGCTGCAGCGCTGCGATCCCCAGGAACACAAAAACACTGATGTGCCAGGGCAAGTCCAACACGGTGAGGTGCCCAGACTGCATGGCAGCCTAGGAAAGAGTAAGTGAACTTCTGAAGAACAGAAGACTGGGACACATCTTGCTGCCCTCTTTAGTGGGAGGAGACAAAGACATGGTCAGACATTTCCCAGGAACTAACAGAGCTAGAAGAAGGGACTACAGGTATAAAATACAACACAGGAAATACTGAGTGTAAGGAAAAAAAAAATTACCAGGAGAGTGGTCAAATAATAGGAGATTATTTCAGTCCTTATGAGATATTTAGAACTTAATGGAGTAAAACATGCAGAGTTGGATCTAATTGAATCTGCTCTGAGCACAAGGTTGGTCAAGAAATGTTCCCTCCCACCCCAAATAACTCCATGATTAAATATGTGATACAAATTACAGGAAAAGCTACTACTAGCATAAGCTGGCAACATTTCCCACAGCCCTACATATACATCAAAGTAAAACTTCAAAACAAAGATTAAGGTGCATTAAGTAGTTCAGTGACTGTTTCTTTACTAGTGTTAGCTTAATTTCTTCCAAGTCAAATGACTCATCTGTGACTGATAGACATCTGTCATATTACCTGCATCAAGCATTAAAGAAACATAGGTCTCACCAGTACACTGCCAAGTGCTAATTTGAAGAAGTACATTAAAAACAAACACACATGAAACTACATTCTGAAAACTGATAAATTCAGCTTCTTGGAAGACCAAATTACCTGTTACTAGACCAGCAGTTTAAAACAGTTTCTGGGCTGCAGCAAGTATTGAATTTTTTATTACTATTGGTCCTTCTATTTCTGCAATGCAACAGAAGAACATGACAAAAGTACCTTAATGAATCTGCAAGTGGAAACATTTGGGATGTCAGACACCAACACTGATGTATTTCAGTGAATAACACAAGGTAGAGGGGAATTAGATTATGAGATCTATGTGCTTGATTTGTGCTTACATAATGATGCCCATCTGTAAATATTCACTCAAGTGGAATATTTACCACTATTGGATATTTCAGAATTAAAATCTTACCACCCCTGCTTTGTCACTTATTATGCAAGTGAGGCTGAATATGGAGATATCACTTTTCATGGTACTATAAAAATGAATTCTGAAGGCCTTGGGCTATCTTAACATTACAGGGGAAAAAAAAGAGCAAAATAAGAATTCCATCTTTGGAACATGACATAATACTTGGCAATGAATGAGGAATGGGGTCATGCATAAACTGAATTTATTATATATATTCATTAGCATTTACTTTTTGAACTTTCTCCATCTTATGAAATGATGAACAAAAAGTTTCCATGGAAACACTACATACATACTGAATTAGCTGAATTAGATTACACATATATGCAAGGGGTTGAGATGCAACATAAGATAACACTTCTGCTATTTGCTAACTTTGAAATCCTTAATTTTATTATTTTGCTGGCAGAGTGGTTAAGAAGGTTAAATTGTATTATTTTGCTTCCCTAATATTATTTATCCAGCAAAACATCTTATTTAAAATGACAATTCAACAGCTACTTAGCATAACTTTTAACACTACTTAGCATAACTTTTAACACTGATGCTCTACTTTCTGGCATCTGTTTTTATTTTGAGAACCCCAGAAAAATTAAGATGTAGACAGTAGGCAGAACGTACATTAGAATTGTCGACTAATAATATCCTACTGCTTTTAAATCTTTTCCACAGGTATTATTTAGTTTTACTTTAAACTGGTACATGCTTTATTCACTAATATTGAGGACTCAGATCAAATGCTTTCAGATCTCACAGATGACGAATTAAGTATTTGTCATCAATACCTTCACCTGTGGGATTGTGGATCTCCTTTACCATTTCATATATTGTTCACTTATAAAGTTATGAGAAAGAGTTTATAGGAAGCTCAGCTAAGCATTTTAAATTTGATGAATTGATAAAACGTAAGTTCACTTTTTACATGAAATTATTATTATATAAATATAAAATATTAACATCACTACATTCAAATGAAACTATTTCTATAAAATAATGATCAGAATCTGAATTAGAATATAAAATGTTTTTGCAACAAAATACATCCTTCATAAATGCTTTAAGGATTGATGCTCCTAAAAATATGCAAGACTGACTGTAATAACTAAAAATACATTCTCAACTATGGACAGCTTCACTAACAAAAAACCATAATTCTTAAAAAGCACATTGTAGCTTTGGCAAATAATATTTTCCTAAACCTTTAAGAACAAGAGGAGTTTGCCTGGGCAATAAAAGCAGTGACTCTCAAAAGCATCTCTACAATAGATATGGAATAGTAATGACATATCCTAAAGCAAATATTTCCAAAATGAATAGGAGGGACAAAAAGAATTTTTGCTATTATTGTTTCCTTTAATATAACCTGCAGAAATACTACAACTGTAACTATGCTAGTAAGAAGTACTATAGAAGACCAGAATTAAGGCTGACTGTCTTAATGATGCTATCATCAAAACATATTCAATGTCAAGCTGAGTATTCAGGAAAATTAAATATTATGATTAAATGTGATATCTCTTTAAAACCTCTTTATCCTTTATTTTTAAGATTATATCTACTCATCTTTCATTTTCATATAGTTAACATTTTGAATATTTGCAAAAGCATGCATACTCACTCAGACATAAGCTTCAGATTAACAATGCAATTACCAAAACTCTAACAGGCTATTTTATATAATCTCAACTATTTTCAGAGTTTTCTCCTTCTCTAACCGTAACTAACCTTTCAAAGTTCTAGTAAAAAGGATTTTTTATTATTTTTTTAAATTTTTTTTTTAATGAGGAACTGTACTTCTAACACTTAAATCTCTGGGTTCCAAAACCCTGGGATCAGGGCGCAGGGCTACTATGGGTCACTTTTTGTGTGTGTGTGTGTGCAGAGGCAGGGGAAAGAAGGAAGAAAGATAAGGGTAATACACAGTTTTACAGAAAAATAAATGACCGAAACATTCACTTGCAGATCTGAAGCAACCAGTAGCCTAACCCAGTAAAGTTTGGGAGTCCCTGTTTTAGATTCTGAAGCTGCAAACTCTTCCTTTGGAAAAAGAAGCCATCACAGTGCTTCAGATTTATATGTTTTTTAAATCTTGTCAGAAAAATTGAATTATTTGGATTCCAATTCCTGTCTGTGATGGAGATGGAATTTGCTATTCAGTACAACTTCTTTCTTAGATGTAAACTAAGTCCATTAAAATAGATTCTGCTTGTACGCAAACAATGAGCAGTATATTCTTGCAATTTCTTTTTAGAAGTGTAAAGAAAATAATCATTAAATATTTTACCCACTTAAGCATAACAACATTTTGTAAGTTCATTCATGAAATATGTCCCATTTTTCACTTCCACAGTGGGTAGAAAAAATATAACTTTGGAGTACAGCAGTTCAGAAAAAAATATATGCAATTACCTCAGTAACATTTTAAAAATGTTTTTTCAAAAACAAATTTTGAATGATTTGCACGATTTCTTGGCCAAGAAAACATTTGGTAAAAAATATTTTCAGATCAGCTGAACAGAACTGTAATGACGTACTTGAGGAAGACAAATCTCTGCAGTCTGTAACTGTATGGATTTTTGGTTTTTAGAATTTGTAAATTGAACATATTGGAAAAAAAAATGTGACCAAAATTTATTTTTCAGCATTACTTAAATGTTCTGACTCCAAGATCACACATGTGGCTTTCAGAGTAATACCGAAATGATTCAGTGATATTCAGTTGAATATTACAGAATACAATTTAGGAACATGACAAGCATATACAGATGTGAGCAAACCATAATTTCTGTGACATTTATTATCAAAAAAGAAATATTTGTATAGAAAAATGTATTGCTGCCAGCTGAACATGTCATTTTACAACACATTTCAGTCATTCTGAATCCATTTTAAGCGTCAGTCCAATCAGCTACACAAAGATTCAATAGCTCTGGTCTCCCACTCAACATTTATTTATTAATTTAGATCAATAGTAGTTACCATTTATTAAGCAATGTCTAATTACTAGTATTTCTGATATTGAAAACTAAGTGCTTTGCCCATCAGCACACTGGCAGTAGGGCACAAGAATTATTGTTCTTTAGAAACAAATGCAACAAAGAAAATATTGTCTCTTCAATAATGCCTGCCTACCCCGGAAAGGAACAGAAAGGCTGAAAAAATTCTTTAATTCCTGCATTCCTACAAGAATAGCAGCATGACTATGTCCCTCTTTCTCAGATGAACAATGAAATTCTGAATAATTAGTATACCATGCCAGAAGATCACACTTCACAAAGTAAGAATTCTGATTGAGTTTTGTGGTTTTTTTTTTTTTTTTTAATGTAGTATCAGTGTTTCCTGAAAGTCTGTTACAAGCATTAAAGACAGCTCTATCACAAAAAGTTGCCCAGACTGTGAAGTTTTTTAATGAATTTTTTTTTTTTTTTAATCTAAAACCAAACAGAATCCAAAGTTCAACTGCAAGATCATTCCACCCATTCCAATCTATTATCTGCTTCTTTTGAGAGGGGACAACTCTAATCTTTCATCATGGACAGACAAAGAAAATCACAAGACAGTAACCTGCCGCTCCCTGCAATTTTCAAATCATAAAAGAGGAAACAAATTTTCCAACATACAGAAGTTACGTTCAAGCTACAGAGTTAAAGATGATTTATGTTAACACCATAAATTAAATACTTTTTCACTTCAACTGTTTATTTTCAAAAAATGGATGTATGGAATCAAAATTGAATTTAGGATTGTGCCCTCACTATTAAGTGGCCATACTCACCAGTTATCATAGAGCTTATGTACAGTACACATTAATCCTACTCCTGTATTTAAATAGTTTGGCATTTAAAAAGTCATGTTAAGAAGAGAGTAAAGACTAAATGCAAGTTTATCCTCTAAACTAGAAAATCACACCAAAATGCCTAAAGACCAAGACAGGAAGATTAAATTGCTGGAATGGTGGAAGAAGAGTTCTGAAAGGGGCTGAAGTGCCACTGGGGAAAAACTTAATGGCAGCATCCTAATGAGGAACTACAGACTGTTTAAGTAAGAGAAATGAGTGAAAATGCCTTCAAAACAAGGTACAGTCAATAAAAGCTGGAGCAATATTGAAGGCTCAAGGCAAATTACCATCATGATCCCTGCTGGGAAGATGAAGCAGAGCTCAGCTTTAGTTACTTTAGCAGTCAGGTTCTGCTGCTGCCTGGCCCAGAATGTAATAACTAGTTATCAGTGCAGTAAGGCAACAACACTCCAATGTAAAAGGATTAGTGCAATTCATGTCAAAGTGTAACTAGGTTACACAAGGTTTCTCATGGTGAACAAAAGGTTAGAAATATTACATAAGGCTATATAGATCAGGAAACATAAGAAAGACACCTGAAATACCAAAAAGGAATGAAGTTGAAGTCTTCCAGTAATACTAAATTAAGTTACATGCCCTGACGCAAGAAGATCCAAAAGTTGAGGCAGGCAAGAAAAGATCCTTAGTAACTAGAAAAATGAACATTCAACTATCAGTCAATAGATAGGCTTTTGTTGAACTGTGTTGTGGTTTGAGCTGGCAGGCCTGAAAACACCACACAGCCTTTCGCTCACCCGCCCTTCCTCCCAGCTGGGATGGGGGAGAGAATCAAGAAAAAAAAAAAAGAGAGAAAGTTTCAGTTAGAAACTAAGACAAACTGCAAGTCCCTTTTCCAAATACTATGCTTTTTGCGTGTGTGTGTAAGTGGTGTTTGGTCTTATCAACTTGTTCTACCTTCTATTTTAACTAGTGTTTTCCATTTCAAGTGGTTTGCAATAAAGACCTTAGAGATTCTGTCCTGAATTACCACTTTATAATGGTCCCTTTCAAGTTCTATCAAAGTACACTTGGAAGGTCACAAGGACTTCTCTTAAACAGAAAACAGCTCTTGTGCACTAAATTGGAGGAAAAGTTACAGCTTCTGCCACTGTAGTTATTTCTGATCTAGTAGGGAACATAAAAGACAAAACTGTACTTTATAAAAAACAATAAATTGCACTGAATAAATTGATGCTTTGGCAGAACATTCCTCTGTGGTTTTCCTCCAGACTACTCCTCCCAAGAGCAGGGTGCCATACAATGGTCACAGGGGATTGTAAAGGAGGTTTAAGCAATGTATCACGATGTTTGGAAAACCAGGCAGACTACATCTACCTGATGCAAGTCCATGAAAAAATATTTTTAGAAAGGAAACACAATTTACATTCTAAAAAGCAATCTATGGAAAGAGTTAACATAGCATATTATGGCATTTTATGTACATTTCTGAGTATGTTCATTTTACATGATTTTCCAAAGGCTTTCTTAGAAATTACATGCAACAATTTCATCGTATTTCTCTCCTCACAGGCCTCTACTCTCACTCTGAGGAATCCTACTATTTGTCCCTCAGCAGTAGTTTTTTACTAAGCGGTCATTTCAGTTCTGTCATAAGAACATGGGAGCATTCACAGCTTACTAATTAGGCTTTACAATGGAAACCTAAACAGGGCTAAAGATCTAGCCATTGCCACTTGGACATTTTGGCGCTATAAGGAAGAATCGAAGCTGGCTGTTAAGCTGATGCTGATCACAGTCATTGGCTTGCCAGGGAGAAGTTCTGTTTAAATCAAAATATAATTTTTGAAAACAATCCAGCCAAAACATCAACATCAACCCTATGAAGAAGCAGGAGAGTGCACCTTTCCACTTGACTAAGAAATTACTTTACTTAGGACTTCCAATTCAGCATTTGTTTTTAATGTTGAAGTGATAATAATGAGAAGACAAATTTTGTAGGGTTTGGTCCTTAAGTCTTTGCTCCCATGATAATCTGAGTCCTTGTTCCTAAATTCCAGCCAGAATATCTGCAATCCACTCGCCACTACATTAACACTCCCATAAGGGAGCCACTTCATTCAGAACATTATTGGTTAAAGCTGATTGATCAAAAAAAACAACAACAAAAAAATCTCTGTCACTTGGAAGAGACAGCGCATTCATTTTACACAGAAAATAAATATGCAGTTGCTCATTTATATGGAGACCTGTATACAGCTAGAGATTCAGAACAGAGGTGGTATGTCTTCTCACTTCCCCAGGTAACATTCTTTTCATCTGTGTACAGGAGAGATATGGGAGAGGAACAGATACTATGAAAACAACTGAAATGAAATGCAACGAGTATTTGATAAGAAGTCAGTAAAAATCTAACAAAAATAGAACCCTCAAGCATCGGGGAAAGATGGCATTTCAGAAAGTGTACCTTTATTCAAGGTAGCTACATTTATTTAAATCTAGAAAATAACTTGCACACAGCTACAATATACCATTCTGTTTCAAGTACTTATTCGAATTCTTGATTTGCTAAGAAAAGTAGTCTGCCCCTACATCCCTCCCCTCCTTTCACACATGAACAGAACAGATTATGCCTAATTGAAAAATACAGTGAGAAAAGCAATCAGACTGACATGGTTTATAACAGGAGCTTCTCCTAAAGCATCATTATTAACTGAATTGGAACTGCATTTTTCCTAAATATGGAGTCTGCTATTGTTAAACAGTGTGAGCTGTTTCTCAACTGAATTTAAGAAAAAGTGACAAAATTCAGCTTGTATGTGCTTTTGCTTGTGTCTGGACACTTAGGTGTCACACTTAATACATAACGTTTTGGCTCTATTACTGTCATATTTTTTATTTCACTTATTAAATTGTGAATATAAATCTGAGACAAAACAGTACTAAATAGGGTTTCTCTACTCACTGGCCGTATGTTTGCACCCAGTGGCAGATGATAGAAACCATTTCAATGGGTAATTTTTTATTGATTTTGAGTTTAAATCATTTACTTTAAGCTTCTTTAAACAAGCATAATGCAAAAAAAAAAAACAACTCACTTTCCCACAAACAAAAATTATATTCAGTATTCATTTCATATTAATCAAAGACAAAAATAAGCTGAGATGAAGATGCTACTATATGCCATACTAAAAAAAAGCACATCTTTCAGGATTAAACATACTCCTAAAATATTATGCAAGAATATTCTGTCACACTCATATATTGACCAGATCCTGTATTTCCTACCACCTCAGCACTTAAACCAAATTTCATTACATTAAGACTAGATTATACATAAAGCCAAGAAAGAATCCCAAAATATTACCCCAAACTAAATTAGCTCCAAAGGTATTTTTCTTGAAATCACTTAAGCTACATAACTACTTCAGCAGCCAAGTCTAAATATTTTGATGTTTCGCTTTATTGAGTATACTCAGTAGAAAGCTCTACAACTTCAGCATTATCATTGCTACTTTATTTCCGATGTCTGGCCCTCTAGACTTCAGCACATCAAGATGTGTATTCTCTGAGGCTGCTCCAAAGAGGTTTGAGTTCACTATGCTAAAATACTTATGAACTAAAAGCAGATCTTTGAACCCTAACATTGAGAGGAAAAAGAAAAGAAAATGCTGGAGCCATGAAAAGCATTTTTGGAAAAATAATTTTTTTTTTTTTTTTTTTTTTTTTTTTTCCCAGTGACTGTCATTTTGCTATTGGCACTCTCCAAACTCAACTGGTGATATAACAGGACATTGGACAAGTTGTATCATACTGATATATTCACTTTAATCCAAAAATGGCATTTTTGACATTTGAGGATTAAAGTATAATGAAAGACACTGCTTTAGAAATAAGTGCCAAAAATCATAGCAGTTCTGGAAAAATTTAACTGTTTTCCCTTTTTGTCTTTTTATAATTCATTACAAAACTGCCACTAGATATTGTTTTCTTCATTCTTTTTCAAGCTTCAGATTCTTGGCCAAGACTGCCCCTGTGCTCTTATCTTTACAGAGCAACAGTGTATGCTTTATGAAACAACCATCTAATAATGAAAGCATGAGGTTGAAAGGAAGTGGCTGAATTACAGAGGTCACACACAAAAACTACTTGACTTTGACATTTCCATTTAAACTAATGGGGAATTTTCGAAAGGATTATGTTTCTGATATGAAGACAGTAATAGAATGACCACTCAGTTAATCTAGAGTAGATTTCCATTGCATAAATACCATAAAACAAGTTTGAATCAAAATCTGCACGCATGAGCACTATGTCCATTATCATGTTGAGTACTGAAGTCCACCCTACACTAACCTTTAAAAGGAAGACACTACAAAGTTCTCGCTGTACTGATATTTGTTTGTCCTCAACAGCCTCTTCTTCCTAGAAGTTTTTTGTGGCTTTCTGAAGCTATTTCCCCACAGATTTTAACAGTGTGCAACACATTTACTGTAATAAAAATACTGAAAAGTTACAGTTATGAATATGTATTTATAGCATTGGAATATATGAGGTAAGGCTCCAGTTCTGTATAACTCCATATGAAGAGATGATATGACTTTAAATTGCTACAAAACATTCATCAGACCTGAGACCTGAGTTTGCTACATCACGTCTTTGTCTCCAAGCATTCTAATCTAATTTTGCAAGCAATCAGTTGTCTCTTCAATGTCTCTTTTTTATCCCGCTGCTTGTTTTCAACTGCGTTCAGTATTGACTTCTTCATAAAACCACAATTAGTATTTGTTTCTAATGAAACCAGCAGCAAACAAATTTAGCTACAGAGAAATTAATCCAAGTGGACAACTAGGTAACTGTGTTAATTGGTTCTGTTATTTGTCAAATCCTTTACTTAGGACATTGTAGGGAAAGAGTAACCTATCTGGTTGCCACAAACTTTTAAAGAGATTTATGTCAGAATAGCATCGATCCTGGGAAGAATAAAATCAGCATAAGGTACAGCTTGTGAGGCTGAAACTCCTGAAGGAACACTTTACTCAGAATTTGAATGTTACTGTTTATTTTGCAGTGTGAGACTGTCTAAAGTTAACTCTGAGTGTAATCTACAGCAAAGAGTTAACACGCATCATAAGAGAAATAAGTCCCTGCAGCTTGCCATGCAGGAGTGTCAGCAAAATATATGACCTTTGAATATAAAAACACCAGCAAGATGTGTTTTCTAAGCTCCATCCTACAGCATTACATGAAGTCAATTGAAGACAAATTCACTGAATACAATGAAAGTAAATAAAACAGAAAGAACACTATATAATAACCTGTTGTCATTAATGGGTGTTGGAGAAGAAAGATGGGTGTCTGACAGAGATACATGGGATCCATTCTCCTAGACATCATTGTTAGCAACAATAAAAGGTTCACTACAGAGAGTAAAGGGAAAACAAGACATTTTTATGCTTATTCTCCCAGATAGAGCAATATCTTCAAGCAGTTACCTTTTAAGCAATTGGACATTTGAAACACTGTGCAAAACATCACAGAATCACAGAATTGTAGGGGTTGGAAGGGACCTCGAGAGATCATCAAGTTCAACTCTCCTGTCAAAGCAGGTATATATCATCACACACAAAACACATTACGCCAGACTTCACATGAAGTGACAGACATTCTAGAAACAGCAGATGTGGGAAAATATTACAACTTCAATGCAAAATTATCAAAGAAAGGACTTCAGAAGTGTTTTAATCTCTCAGTAAGTAGCATTGATAGAATAAGTTATGAATAATGCTTATGGAGAAGGCTAATATTTCATTTTTTTTTAAATTAAATTTAGTAGCAAATGAGACAAGCACATAAGTAATATCATCCTTCTTTTACACTCAGTTGTAAAAGAATCTGTAGATTGGAAATAAGATGCTATTATACAAGCTGAAACTGTTACAATTAGGTGCAAGAATATATGAAAGTATGTGAGCATTGCAATTCTCTATCGTTCCTTGCAAGAGATTCATATGGTCATTTAATCCCTAATTTAAGGAAGAGTGACCCAAGATTCATACTTGCAATTATGAACCATAAGGGCAACTTTTCTGCAGCACTTCCTGGTAGAGAATTTCACTGGAACAATCTTACACATCTCAGGACCATCATGAGGAATTTTTCTGGGCCACATATAAAATATACAGTTAATGTATAAGTAAAATAACTTATTTTGATTAAAGCATAATAAATATGGCAACAAAAATATAAAACTAGCAGGCTGGCCGTATATGACTATGAAAATTTCTATCATGTGTTATGTGCAGGTTTTTAAATAGAACATTAGGTGTTCCAACTGCAATGCACAATGACAAGAAAATCTGAAATACAGTAATCAGGAACCATTCATCCTACAGCCTTATATCTATATAATATCTTGTAAATTGTTGCATTTCTCCCCCACCTCCCCATCCTCAGATTATCGACCATTTCAGCATGACAGTTTGTGTCATTACATCTAATTACATAATCAGAGTGAATTCAAAGTGAATTCAAGTAGCCACTAAATTAGAATATTTAATTGCCTATGATTTATTGAGCTATTAAGTTGTGACAGACTCCATGTGGGAAACAGATTCGGCAACACATTTGACAGCATGGCTTTTTTTCTCCTTGAAACTAGGAAGCCTGAAAATAAGGTCAAAGTCTGTATGAAACAATCAAGACCCATATCTCTTCACAATAACCAAAATCAGACTCTAATTACCTCATCTTAACGTAATTTTTCTTCCTATTTTCTCTGAACTTCTTTCTTGCTTCCATTCACTGTCAGATAAAAACATATTTTATTCCTTTAGGTGAAGAATACCACTCTAAAATTACTACATGGTTACAAAATAATACAAAATATATTCAAGGTCAATTTGTTAGTACTATAGAAGTTTCCAAGTATCACAGGATACCTGTATGGGATAAAATGTAATCTTTTAAGCCCTGTTACGCTTAATTCACTCCTTTTGCTGAAGAAGGGAGAAAGTCTCTGAGGTTTTTAAGAGCATCATTCAGCATAGAGTTTCTCTTTAAATTCTCTCTTACACACGTACAGAATCTAATTTTCTTTCTTCAGTGACATGGCAAAACAAAAGTACAAGAGGGTATACCCAGGAATTCCCAACATCCAAACTGCTGCAGTAGAGAAGATGAAGATATATATAATTTACAATTGAAAACTGTCATAGAACTCTTTACCATGAGGACACTGTTTGGATAGCTTAAGGAGTTCTGTTTTCCATTAAAGTATAATGTAAGACCTGAGTCTTATTCCGTGTGTATGCTTTGTTCACTGCGGTTTCTGAATCTGAAGATAAATTTGACTTTGAGGTCAGTAATCCTCAAAGACCCAAATCTGAAGAATTTCTGATAAGTTAACTCAATACATATTTCTAAACATCAACAGAAATTAAGCACAGTGACTCATGCGGAGCCATTTTAAAAGACAAAAATAAATCAGTGGGAGATTAGATTTCACATAAACATACATAGGCTCCTCTGAAAGTGATGCCTCCTATTTTATTATGTTGGCCTGCGACATCAGAGGTATGGCAGTAGAGGTTGAACCTTCACACCAATATTCCATTATATTTTTTTGTCATGCAGCTGATGGCAGCAGAGGGGCAGTCTGAGAAAACGGTGTCTGACATGAAAGTGTGTAGGAAAGAAAAGTGTGTAATTGAATCCTTCCATGAGAAAAAAAAGGCACCCACTGACATTCATTGATGTTTGCTGAATGTTGATGGAGACAGAGGATGTCAGCACAGTGAGGCCAGTGAGTGGTGTGTTTCAGCAGTGGCAACAGAGAAGCGAAAGACAAGCCACATTCCAGCCAGCCATGCACACCATGAATGGAAGAGCATTTCCATCAGCTCATCCACGCAAATTGGCTAATAGTGGCGGCTACGTTGGGAAACAGTGCTTTGTAGCTGAGAATTTCTCTATCAAATAATGGTAGAGTGCTCTTTGTATCTGATGTAGTTTCCATGGAAATAAATGGACGGTATTACTTTCAGAACAACCTATGTATTTTGGTGTTGTTATTTATCAAGCTCTTTGTTATATCAGCTCATACAAGGTTGCCAGACTAAGTATGTACGCAGTGCTAACTGGGTTCCCTCCCACCCTGCCCCTCAACTTCACAAACAAGCCTTTTATGTTTATTAGAAGATCCTACCTTCTACAAGTGCATAATACCCGAAAGACTTTTAGGATTCAAGATGGTAAATAGAAAATTCTTTACAAACTGGCACTTTATTGAAACTGACTATTAAAAATCAAAATTCTTAGTGTTGAATCTACAGAGTATAAGAGTTCCAGAGGAAGAAAGGTGTCCTCCATATCTTACAGAAATGTTATCATAAATTTCCTGATTATTTATCAAGAAAAAATATATACAGTAATGATCTAGAGTCAAACAATGAGTTCTTCCTAATCCTTTTGTATAATCCATTCCTCACCCAAAGAAGATTACTTCACACAGGTATAGATATATACAGTTACCTATGTTTCAAAAATTCTAAAAGGGAAAAGAAGACTAGACAGTAATATTGGCATGAATGGTACATAGTTTCTCTACACTTAAATTAATACTGAGTAGTCTTGCTTCGGTAATCTGATACAGTCATATTCCACTCTTCCAAACTATTCACAACAAGATTATGCATTGTCAGACTGAATTTGAAGAAAGAATTGACATATAAACTGCATGTTTGTAATCACAGATCAGAAATTATTCTTGGGAATAACTGAACGGAAACTATTACAGAGAAGCAGAGATTTCTCAGTTTAAGCATAGATTCATCAACCCTAAATTTAAGTCCCTTCTACCAAATAATTCCTTATTAATATATTCAGTTCAACAAAAAGCTATTGACAACCTATTTTTTTCTGCTTATTCTTGACAATGCACAGTCAAAACTCTAACAAATGTGTCAGCATAGGAGTTAAAAAAAAAAAAACACTAAACTAACAAAAAAATGCATTATTGGACATAATAAGCAAATGGAGATTTCTAGCAAAAATTTGAACAATTTTTTTTAATATGACAAATACAGTATTTACTGCTTTTTATAACTCCAATAAGAACAGTTTAACTTCTCCTTTTCTGTGATGTCATGACTCACAAAAGCTGTCTGTTAGTGGCTACCCTTGTCTTAAATTCACATCTTTTACTTTCCCAGAGAGTATAGCACACCTTCCCAGTATTGCAGATTAACTCAGTTCTCAGACATTTATAAGGATAGCATTTTGATCACATCTGCCCACCACCGTATTTCTATACAATCTGCCTTTCATAGCCTCCAATCCTTAAATTTTCTCTTGGCTGCAATGTCTCCTTCATACAGTGTCACTAAAAATTGCTAAAATTTTTAGTTTTATCACTGACACCATGCCTGTCAGTGTTCAAGAGGCATTTGGATAATCCCCTCAACAAAATGCTTTAACTTCCAATTACCCCTGAAGTGGTCAGGCAGTTGGACTTGATCATCTTTGAAGGTCTCTTTCAACTGAACTATTCTATTCTAAAAAATGAAAAGTTAATTTACAAAAAACTCAAGTTGAACATAAATTACATAATTCTCATCCAGTATACAAATATATCACAGAGAAAATAGTTGAACCAAAGCAGACAATACAGTTTATGTTGCAAATTCCAATTCCTGAATGTAAAAGAAATGAGTTGGAATTTTTTTTTCCCTACTCCGTTTTTTCCTGGACTACCTCATGCATTTCTGTTATCAATTGTTATTTTATATTGCCTTCATCAGCTAAGGAGGAATAAGTCTTTGGCAAGAGCTATCTCAAGTACTTTAAGACAACAATGGATATTCAATTTTAGAAATCATAGAATCATAGAATGGTTCAGGTTGGAAAGGACCTTAGAGATCATCTTGTTCCAACCCCCTGCCATGGCCAAGGACACCTCCCACTAGACCAGGTTGCCCAAAGCCCCATCCAGCCTGGCTTTGAATACTTCCAGGGAG
>WBMW01001639.1:269945-285364 GCA_013396635.1 Penelope pileata
TTGGCAACCTCATCCGCCAGTTCCTTCAGGACCCGTGGATGAATCTCATCAGGCCCCATGGACTTGTATACCTTCAGGTTCTTCAGGTGGTCTCGAACCTGATCTTCACTTACAGTGGGCAGTTCTTCCTTCTCCCAGTTCTTACCTTCTCTTTCTGCACTTTGGGTGGTGTGTCTAGAGCCTTTGCCAGTGAAGACTGGCAAAGAAGTCATTGAGCGCCTCAGCCTTCTCCACATCCCTCGTGACCAGGTCTCCAGTTTCCTTCCGGAGAGGGCCCACATCTTCCCTAGTCCTCCTTCTGTCATTGATATACCTATAGAAATTCTTCTTGTTCCCCTTTATGTCCCTAGCTAGATTTAATTCCACCTGGGCTTTAGCTTTCCTAACCTGGTCCCTGGCTGCTCGGACCACCTCTTTGTATTCCTCCCAGCTAACCCGTTATGAAACAGTATACTCTGCGTGTTAGTAAGAAAGGAATATTGTCCAGTGGTTAAGGTCCCAGACTTAGATGCAAGAAATCCAGATGTTGATTATGATCTTTCAGTACATACAGCTATTTCTGTTTTAGATTACAGTACTACTACCAACCACTAAAACATGTCTTCCAGTCACAAGGATTTTCTATTTTGCAAGGGTATTGTTTGTTATAAAACACGCATGATATATAAACTGATTTGACTTTCTTAAAGTTGTATTAAGAATTAGCCTTGTTTTCTCAAGAGATTAACATTGTTATACTATTTTTTCTTTCTAATTAATCTCAATGTACTCATGTCTGTTTTAAGAAGTATCATGCTTAATGTTTAATACATTAATGTAATCCTGGAACTTTGATTTACTAGGGACTATTTTTATACATTCTCCTCCTTAAAAAGCACAGTTTAAAAATCATATAGAGATCAGACACCCTCCTAATAAGACTATAATACTGTAAAAAGGCAGTGGAATTTTCACAATAGCAACTCTAGACATAAATATTCATAACTAGCTTTCCTGTACAAAACTTACTTCTAAAGCTTATGAAGCAATACTCAAGATTCACCGCTCCCTGCAAATTCTAAGCCATACCTGCTGAATCCACGCAAGCAGAATCAGCATTTTTGATGTTTTTTGCATTTCCTCAAGCAGACACTTCCACCACCACCGCAGGCAGGTTTGAACTACTAAGAATAAGCACCACTAGAGCAGCTGCTTTAATAAGAAATCACATAAGCGGTTTCCTAAACAAACACACCTGCTGCCCACAGGTGTTCAAAACACAAAGCCATGCTATTCCCAAAGCAAGCTAACAGTACTTGCAAACAAATATTAGCAAGCTATTTAAAATTTATTTAATCATATGAAATTATTTAAGACCTTGTGATTTGCATGAGAAATTACAAGTAATCTTTAAGAATCATAAAACCTCTGTCAAAATGCTGCCCTGATACAGTTTGATTGTTACATATAAAATGTTAGAATTCAGCTCTCAGGTGGCAAGATTGTTTTGTTTTACAGCTTTCATAAAGTAATTTCTCACTAAATTGGCTTTTTCATAAAAATCTTAAGTGATATTTAAAAGCAGTTTGTATATTAAAGGATTCTTGAGTTTATACTATGCCTTATAAAAATGTTACTTAAAAGTACACCAAGAGACTTCAACATTTCCTAAATGTATATTATGCTTTTTAGACAAAAGGATTCTCCTTTTCATGACGACTAATGTTTCCACATCAATATCATGATTAAGTGTTTTTTGTTTCTATACATGCCAGGCACAGTCTGGCAACACGTGCTGAGCTAATTACCTGTCTCAGCATCAGCTTTACTGCCTTCTCCACTATTCCCCAATTCCCAAGTGCTAGAAGCACTCGGGCTCAGTAAAGCTTCAGCACAAAAATAGCGTCAGTACTATGACATGGTACTGGCAACAGAGGCAGACAATGGTCACAAGAGGAGATTATAAAGCCTCTGCCTGGAATTATAAAGCTTCTGCCAAACCATCTCATTATGCCTAACAAGACTCAGTTTGTGCTCCTGGCCTAGAGAGAAACATTTCATTCACAAGGGCTGCACTGGCACAACATGATGTCATGAGATTAGGACACCATCTAGTTTCTCCTTTACATAGAATTGCAACAGAGTACAAGACCACATCTATAACAGCTATTAATTGTTGTTCTCCTTAAAAGCTGTTACAGAATTTATAGACTTTTTTTTCTTTTTAAAAAGCTCCCGTTGCCAAAACAAATGTAGAAATGACAAGTGCTTTTTGCATTCTGACTTCCGACCTTTCAATATCCCATACTGACAACTCTCAAACACCACGGCAAACACTCTAATTCTTATTAAAAGTCAACACATACAATACTGTCAGTAGTTCACTGCAGCACAGCAGAATATAACGTATACTACTCACTGTAGGGTTGTGGTCCAACCTTTGCTAATCTCTGTGAAGCTGCGGTGACAAGTTCCAATGAGCAGTTCTGAAGTACTAGAAAATCAGGTGTGCAGGATATTCTCTTTAAAATTAAGTAATAACGAACACGAAGATATGCTTTCACTTTCAGTAATGCAAATAGATTGTCAAACTCAATAGTGCTACCTGTACTATTACAATGCTCAGCACAACTTCGTACTTATTACTCTTTGAGAAATGAGAAAAATGAAAAAAATGTAAATAATGATGTAATTTCAGTCTGGAAAAGGAATGCTATTGTGTACTTTGTGCTATAACAAAGTACAGAAGCCAATCAATAACAAGAAAGCTGTTCTGGATGGGGAAATGTTCTACGTGGATCCTGTGTTGGGATGATTGTTCTGTCATTGCATTTAAGGTGGGCAAAGAGAAAGAGGGAAAGAGAAATTCAATTTTTTTCTGGGCAGACAAGGCACAAAGACATATGATGCTGACTAACAAAAATCTGAGTTTGATACAAAAATGAAAAAATTACAATTTTATTTTGCTCGTGCAAAAAACAAAATTTACCATTTCTCACGCAGGGAATTACATTTGAAAGCTGTGCCAGTAGTAAAATGTGTCTTGACATTAGCCCTTCTGCTAATTAGTCATACTAAAGGAGATTAGAGGCTAAGCACTTTTCTAAGAATTAGAAGAGTAAATGGCTTATAAAAGCTACAAATCAAAGTGTTTAAATATTGGAATGGCCACAGTCACACATCTTATGACGGACTGTTAAAAAAATGTTCTAGTCCTGCCTTCAAGCAAAAGATGCCAGCTACTAACCTGTTTCACAGTCACTTATCCCTAAACATTAAGGCAAGGCCTTATGCTGGACCCTGCTCCCCTCAACTGCCTCTTCCTTCTCCCTACAAACAGTTTTTACAAAGTAGCCTTTGATCAATACAAGGATCCATGCCACTCATATGGCACAAACCTCTCCTGAACTTTATGTTTAGGGTTCCACCGAAGTGAGAAGCTGCCAAGCCTCTGGTAAGACTACTTTGGGATTTTCTAACTCTTTCCTTCAGTAGATGGAAAAGCAACTTTCCTGCTTTTGCCCTACAATCAGTCAGGTTTCCTCCTCCCCGGTTTGCTCACCCTGGGCACAGTTTCCTGTGAAATCAGACAATAGCAGACATACAACAGGATAGCATGGAAATGGAAAAACTAAATCCCCTCCTCAAGCCCTTTCCTAAATGGCCGCCATAACAAATTATTAAATCACCTAAACCAAAATATCATCCACAAAAGAAAACTTATCCTAACCTGTCTCTATCCATAGTGTAAGAAATTTGTACAGTCCTTTCTTCGTCTCCATTTTTTCTGAAGTGTAAACACTCCAGAATCTGCTGTTGTCTTGTTGCTTGTTAACAAAAACACATGTATTTTAAGCTAAAGCATCATAAATATAGATGTCTTCCATGATAGCAAGTAGAGTATTACCCAACAGTAAGCTACATTCGCCTGCCCTTGTCACACTCCATGCAGTAGCAGTGTCATTATGTTTCCAGTCAGATTTCTCTATCTTTTATTCAAAGCCCCTACAGTCTTTTTTCAGGTTATATTTTTGTTATTTTGTTTTTCAGTAACCTTAGATATGACCTTAAAAACAGCTTCACTTAGCTTCAAAGTAGTGAGCAGCTTTCTGAATAGGCATTCTAAAAGAAATCCGTATGCTGGGTCTATAGAAAGTCTACCTAGATAAGCTACCAATGGGTTCTTACAAACCTCTTTTTGGCTTTGTATGCGCTTCCATACAGTTGTATGACAGTAACATTCAGGAAATAATTTTATATTGTTATCCATTAATGTAGAGAAATTAACAATTTTACTTTAGGTCTGAAATGAGGCATTTAATTAGACTATATCACAAAAGACAGATAACTAGTGGCCTCCATCGTAAGAAGCCGGCACACACACCCTGACAAAATTCAACATGATGCTAACAGGATTATAAAATGGGAAAATAAACAGTCAGCAATCACTTATTTCTACTAAGCATGAGACATCAAATTTCCGAATACAAGGTCTTAGCAGAAACACACAAAGCCGGTGACCAACACCCAGGATAAAAGCTCTAGCCCTAGGATAATTAAGTTAACAGACTGGCTACAACTGTATTTTAACTGTACCTTTTTCCTAATTATTTCCTTGCTAAATAACTTTAGGTCTGCTTTTGACAATCCACAAATTTTGCTTTCAGTTTATTGTGTATCCCTCTCTGTCCTCCACTGCCAGGAACATGAACACTTAGTTTGAAATAAGTGTAACCTTATAATTTTCTAATGCACATACTACTATCAATGCTTTCAGCTAATATAACCTAAAGAAACTTAGATTAATGTAGCTTTTTAAGTTAATGAATTTATTAAAAAACACCAAATCATTTCTAAATCAAGGTCTCTTTGAAAAAGACAAATGTTAGTTTAGCCAAGCTATCTCTGAGATGCCTGCAGTCTCTTATACAAGAGATCAGATAGTATCATCAAATGGATTCCTGGTGATATAGTTCACTACTCCAAGAGAAAACCACCACTATAAAATTTACTAATGGTTCCTCCAGGAGTTAAATTTTAAAACAGGAGTATTGTTCCCAAATCAACTCTGAAACAAAATGAAGACTCACAAAATAAATTCAACCCTCTTAAAGGTTTAAAAATAAAAATTAAGAGTTTTATGAAATTCCTAATCTACTATTCACGGAATGCAAATAAACATCTTTTCAGAAGTTAGAAATACTACCCATGCTAATTAGCCAGGAAAATACCACAAATATGCAAAATATAGTTCTTCACTATTCTTTAGCACTAAAACAGACAGATGTAGATGGTTATAATGACCACGTAAAACATAGAAATGAATACCTAACATTATTACAAAAGTTTCACATATTTCACAGAGTTGAGTTTATCACTAAAATGAGCCAGTACATTTAAGTTACAGAACTTGCATCGGGCTTTGCATGAAGAAAAATGAAATATATCATGTTTTTGTAAACCTCAGTGAATAAACCATACAAGCTCATTTCAGCTATATGTGGGAGGGGGAATACTTATCCCTCAGACTTTGAGTATTTTCTTTCCTTCTGAATTGTTCCACATTAGTATGAAAAGAGGCTTGATAATTACAAGAGAATGACTTGGCAATAGAGCGTCCCTTGTCCACAAGGGTGCTGAAACGAGCGCTCACTATTAAAAAATAGCTGAAAGATCATTTAACGCTACGAGCTACCTCCCCACCAGAAAGCATAGAAGTCACATGAGCCCAAAATATAGCCCAATGTGACCTTAACAGCTGCAAGTTGATTGGTAATCGCTCTCTCACATTTAATAAACAAGTAAATAAAGCCTAAAACCGACTGCTTACTGAGTCTTGAGGCAAATATTGCCCTTACTCTGCTTGCTGTGTGCCTGGCTGTCCCTTTCCACATACCTTTGGAAGAACCACCAGCTCCACCACTGCAGACACAGCCAGAAGTACAGCAGCAAGAAAAAATAAAGCAGACAAAAGCACAAACAGACCTACGAGAGCTGGTGTTTCACACACTTTGGGAGACACTTTGCCACCATGGGAGCCATTTTGGCAACCAGTCACCAGATCAAGCTAACTCACTGGGAATTAAAAGCTTTGTTACCCCCAGCCCAGCCTTTGCCCTGACTTAATGTCTAGCCAGGTAAAGCTGTCACTCAGAGAGTGATGGAGACCAGAGAGTGGCACGAAGGGTTTTTCTGAGGCTAATAGGGCACAGAGGGGAGAGGAGGGTGTGCTGTGGCAGCTGAGCCCCAAGAGGATGAGGGGAGATCCAGCAGAAACTTCCAAAGCCAGACAAGCAGCAGGCCTCTAGGCCTCTGCAGGTGGAGGTCTGCTGGCCTCCCTGGGAACGGAGAGAAAAGCCTTGTCTGTGGAACCACGAGGGGACTGAATGGATTGTGCAGCAGGGGGGAGTCTCCAGGCTGACAGGAAGCCCGTGGAAAAGAACTTGCCCCTGCAAGGACACCGCAAGGAAAGGAAAATTGTTTCACCAACCTGCTTAATTTTATTCTATCTTACCCAGCAGGTCTGAGGTTTTCCTATTTTACAGGTCACCCAGGTCTCATAAAAATCAGTTTTAAAGATTATAAAGCTTTGGTGTTTTGGAAAGTGATAGGCCTTGGTTATTGTGCCTGCGAGATGATCTCAGGCCCAACTTCCTATATCAGTTTACTTAGCAAAATGGATTCAGGCAGAAAATCGATATAGCAACAGCAACTTTTAAAATTACTCCGTCTGATCTGAAAAAGTATGGACTCCCAGAAGAGCCAAACCCCAAAATATTATGTACAATGTATTGTCCTAGGGAATCAAAACAAGCATAGAGAAAAGAAAATCAATAGTCCTTCAGCCACATGTAATTTCACAGTATCAAATATGTGCAAATATTTGTGGCAAACATTATTGTTTTCATAGCAGATGGGTCAGTGGAAAGTGTTTGGAGCTGGTGGATTTGAAAGTTCACTGTTTATTGCTATAGGTTGTTACCTTACTTTACAGAGCCTAGTGTGCAGGAACACAAACTCAGTTTGAATAGCAAAGCATCAGCCTTTTTCTCCTGGGCCCTGCATTGCATCATGCTCTCCAGATAATGTCAAGTCTGGAGAATAAATCCAGCTGCTGGAGCAGTAATGGGAAGAAGTGAAGAGCAGCACAGCACCTCAACTTCTCTCCAGCTTTGGAGGACTGGAGAGTTGTTACAACATGTATAGGACTGATTATAGGAACTGGCAGAGCTGTAGTAGAGGATATCCTTGCTCCTCCTGGTAAATGTACACAGATAGCAGGTATTGTAGATTTATAGAACTGTTCTGACATTTTGCCACTGTGCTTATGGTATAAAACAACTCAGATGATGAACTTGAAAGATTTATTGTATCATGTAACAGCAGTGGTGCAAGGCCAAGTGTGTGGCCTTGTTTGAGATGTATCATAGTCCTGACAGATTGTCAGATTCCATGCCTTTGGATATTCTTACATTTCTGTTCTGATGATTATATCACTACATGTGATCATGACTATAATAATTATGAAATGGAAAACGTTATTTTGTTCAACATTGCAAACACACACAACAGCATCATTATTCATCTGTTCAGTGGTCACCAGGGGAGTTTTGATTATGTCCCTGATAAGACCAAAAGCATTCTGTTGTGTATCTAGTTAATTGAGATATTTATATTAATTGAAATATTTATTATTAATATATTTATTAGCTATTTCAAAGTATCCTTGCATAAAGTTGAACAGAAATCAGTGTCCTCTGCACTTCAGAATCAAGTACTAACACTATTATTCCAAACATTGTATGGAGGCTGTTGCTCTAATGGCTCTTTCTCCCTAGAGCTATAGTAAGGAGCACAGCTGTTTTTTTGACAGCTTAGATGAGGAGTACTGAATGGGAATGTAAAACACCCAGAGGAGAGCAAGATGAGCCTTTGGAGAGTGGTGCTAAGAGTTCCAGGGCCTCGATGTCTTTCTTGTAGTGAGAGGCCCAAAACTGAAGACAGTACTCAAGGTGTGGCCTCACCAGAGCTGAGTACAGGGGGATGATCACCTCCCTGGTCCTGCTGGCTGCACTATTTCTGATACAAGCCAGGATGCCATTGGCCTTCTTGGCCACCTGGGCATACTGTTGGTTCATGTTCAGCCAAGTACCAACCAACACCTCCAGGTCCTTTTGCTCAGCACAGTCTTTCAGCCACTCTGCCCCAAGCCTGTACCATTGCATGGGGTTGTCATGACCAAAGTGCACGACCTGGTATTTGGTCATGTTGAACTTTACCCATTGGCCTCAGCCCAGCAATCCAGCCTGTCCAGGTCTAATAAAAGCTTCACTAAAGCTTAACTGTGAAAGACATTAGATGACTCTATGAAATATTTCGATTTCGCTAGTGAAGTTACTTCCAGGCTTTCATTCATTTCAGATTTCTAGTTATATCAGAATACGAAGCATCAAAATTTAAAATCATACTACGTAACTTCATGAGACATCTGGAGCAACTGTTACCTAAGTCATACGCAAAGAAAATATGCAATTAATAAACATTAGTATAATGAGTGATTAGAATCAAGAAGACAGACACTGAACTGCTACTGCAGACTAGGTCTTCTCAGGATTAATGGATTCAGTAATTTAATAACTAAGCAGAGACTTTTACCATTGCACTCAAAATAAATGTAGATAAAAATAGATAATAAATATATAAATAATAAATAAATAAATCAATAAATAAAAATAAATAATAAATAAATCAAAATAAACACTAGAACTACTATGACTAGTTTCTGTAAGACTACTACTTCATACTGTTAATTAGAAGAGGGCAAGATATATATTCCCATTATCCTTAGTAGCTTCAGACATAAACTGTTATTCATCAAAGGTGATATGAAAACTGTTGTGCAAATGGGAAGATGACCTGAGACATTTTATGATACTGCATAAGCAGTAAGCAATCAAAATAAATGATAAGAATGGTGAATAAAGAAATCAATTAATGCAATGAGAATGTGGAAACATATTGACAAAAAAAATAGCTCACAATAAATAATACATATTCTAAATTAGCACTAATAAGGCAAACAAGCAAATTCCATTTGCAGTTAGAAGTAAAATTTCTTCTGAAAAGTACTTCCCCTTTCTTATAATGGTACAGCATTACTTGTTCTGAAGCATCAGTGTATCCCCTAGGCATGCAGTGATTATTTTAAAGACAGTCTTTAAGTATTCTGCTAATGTGAAATTTCAGAACAAATTAAAAGTATTCTGGACTACAATAAAAGACAAGAAATGTGAAGAAAACAAAATTGATTGATAGAGAGAGGGGTTAAATGCCTATTACTGAAATGCAAATATTTTTCTCAGTTCTCTAAAGCAGCACAGCAAAGAGCTTTTCAAGAGCTTTTTCAAGCTCTAAAATGATGATGTTACTGCCTGTTTACTTAAAGAGTTCCTTACAATTCTCATAATTGACTAACTCTTGTTTGTTTGTTTTAATTATTATTATTTATTTTTAAGAGAGTGTCAAAAGTGTACAGACATTTCCTTGTTCCCTTGCCTGGGGTAATTGGCCTGTTCTGTAGCAGCTATTTCAGCTTTTCAAGTTCAAATGGAGAAAGAGCACTCAAATGTGCTTTTACAATTAAAAATATATGCACTTATCTATGTCTAAATGTATTCGTTGAGGCACAGATTATCTACTGTCCTCTTTGGTCTTTTGCATTTCACCCATAATTAACTTTATCAGCTCTCAAACAGCTCGTTCCTAAAGATGTTTACCTTACAAACCACTGCGAATGGAGTTAGAGCTGAAGGAATTCATTAGGCCCTAGGCTATCCATCTGATAGGAATCGTATGTAATGGTAGTCAATTTCAACTTTGCTTTCCAAGAATAAGTATCAAAACTAGAATAAAAGCAAACAGTTTTGTGAGAAAAGTACAAAACAGTTCAGTCAAAGTTTTTAAGCATTTTTTCTGCTAATGTGAGCAAGTATTAATGCAAAGTAACAGCTTCACGTTTTTCCTCTTTCCTTTTACCTCCTCAGGCTCAGTGGACTCAGGCCAAACTTTCAAAAGCCTTTTACTTTGGATCTGACGATTTATACTGTTTCTGGGGAAAAAAAAAAAAAAAAGAAAAAAAATTGTTTTCACATTCAACAGACTCAGATTCTTTCATTTTCATGGAAGTACTTCATCTTTCAGTAGTTTATTACAGAAGTATTTTATCTTTCTTAAAATGAGCTGGCATAATTTTGAAGTAGATTACAGAAAGTCTGAGATTAAGTTCTGTCTACAGATTCATTGGGTTGGTGCTACTGGGCCTGACTTAGAACACAAACTCTTTAGAAGAAATGTTTGCTGAAAACATAAAGAAGAAAAAAATAGATTAAAAATGGAGGCAACAGCAATGAAAACCAAAGCAAAAATACACCCTGTGATGAATAGTTTCCATTTTTTTCATTCTTCTAATATTAAAAAGCTGGAAATACTGTATGAATAATTTTATATAGATCAATATCTATTTTCAGCTCTTTTCATTTCTAAATGAAAGAAATACATCTTTTTAGACACATATAAAGCACTTTTGAACAATAAAGTGCATGTTTGTAGGATCATTTAATGCCTTGCTTATGTCTATATTCTTTTAAATTTCTCTTCAATTTCTTTCAAACATTTATATTTCCAAGCAGCAGTTATTTCTCACAGACATGGATTCATCTAGGTTACCTGTTTATTTAAGTGAAAAGGGGATTTAAACCCTAATCTTAAGCAACTAAACAAAATATTTTTAATAGTAAATCCACATTTTAAGTATCTTGATAGTCATACAAACAAAGTTCTCTGTGGACATTAGCAGAAATTTTGAATTGTTATTCTAATAAAAAAGATTTAATTTCTTTGCAACATTACCTTAACTACTATTTATGGAAATTCTAAGACTTCTAAGATTTATGGAAATTCTAAGACTATTTAGATATTATTCTAAGATATTAATTCTAAGATTTATTTAGGAATTCAGCTACTCACTAAAGTGGCATGCAAGCCACTTTACTTTCACTGCTATAAGAAAAGAACAGAGGTGCACAAAGTGACTCCAAAGACACTAGATATTTAATAAATAAACACTTAAAGCTAACATTTATTTTATTCACATCTTTGGAGCCACTTTATCACAATTAGTTGAAAATAATTATCTCCCTAGCATCGTTATTGCTTCAGATGTATGCTGTATTTTCTCCAAGAAATATTAAAGAGGAAGTAGGATTGAAAAAGATGTCTTCATTCTTTCACATAGCTTGCTACTGGTTATATTTAGAATGTACAAGGATGTTTCTTAGCGTAGTTTCCTAAGGAAGTGATACTGATTGAATGATATGTCAATTCCTTTTGCTAGCTGTACTGCAGCTGCTTTCAGGCAAAACAAAACAAACAAAAAACCATATTTTAAAATTCTTTGTTCAGCTTCAACCAAATTAGACACTGGTAAGAACCTCTAGATATAATTAAGCTCTATTTTCTTCATCAAAGCAGCAGTAATACAAGATGAGAAAGCCCTTCTTAGCATCTCAGGAATTGGAAGAACAGATAAAGCACAGAGAACAAGTGCTGGACACCGTATCATTCACGCAGAGGACAGCCAATATATTAACTGCAATGAGCCCAAACTGTATTTTTGAGTTTACTGTTTCAGAGGCAGCTCTAGTTTTTCCAGTACACTGAGAAATTTAGTTTCATCAAGTAGAATAATTAAGCATTTGAGCACACTTGCAACTTTACTCCTAAACTGAAATTGTGGCATTTTGCACGGTACAAACTCAGCTTTAGAATTTCCTTTTAATTCATTGGTTTCTATATGAGAAACTAAGTCAATATTTTACTTACAATCACATGTATAGCATGGTAACTAACTGCACATGTACTCATATTGTGTTAATAAGATTTGTTAAATACCTTTCGTTTTTGATAAAATACATTTTATCATGACATATATAACTTCTGATCTGTATCTTTCCTTTGAATCTTTGTTAAGAAGGAGAGATGAGATACCTTACTTTAATGTTTTCCATTCCTTTTTTATTATCCCTCAAACACTTCAATAAAGAGTAAACATAAGCTTACTATGTTTATTGCCTGGAAGAGAACAACCACTGAAGCATACTTGAAAGCTTGTAAGAGTATTTCACATAATAATCTCCTGTTTCACAATATGTGTCATATTCCTAAAGAAATCAAGCTTATAAGCAGACTTTCCCTTCAGATTAGAGCATTTCTCACAGTGCTGGATCTCTTCAGCTCACTCAAGCAGATGGAAAAATGAGGGGGGGTACATGGGCCCAACACGGGGGAAGAGAGAGAAACGGAACAAGCTCACATGTGCCAGGCTTCAAAATCACTGCCATTTAATCACCAGAAAGAAAGAGGAAGAAGCTTATGCTATTGTTCACAACATTAAATATGAGCTAAGCAGGAATCTCGAAATATTCAAGGTCAGGCTGGATCAAGCTCTGAGCAACCCGATCTAGCTGTAGGTTTGCCTGTTCATTGCAGGAGAGTTGGACTAGATGACCGTTAAAGGCTCCTTCCAACTCTAAGGATTCTATGATTCTATCATAAAATAAAATTAAGCTATATTACACTACATTCAGCAAGAATTCTGAGATGATACCTTGGTAACTATTTTGGCAAAAAATATGTTAAGATGAGAATAAGTTATACAAGCTTTAAAGAAAAGATCTTAAAAATAAGAATCCAAGAAGAATTGGAAGAGACAGTGCAGTAAGGCATTTTACACTAGATAGAATTTGGTCTGGTCCAGGACCTTGATTATGGTAGTTCTGTATTATAGACTGCAGCTTCAAGACTGAATATGTGCTATCATCTTTCCTGTTCAGTGCTAGTGGCTGTCTTGTATAAACCTTACTTGCAATAAAACTCAAAACAACAGATTTTAGAATTCATAGTGAAATAAAAACTCTTACTAGGCAATAAACATCATGTGAAATTTCCAGAACTTCATTATGTAATTCAAAGAATTGCAGAAAGCATGATTACTTCTTTTCTTTATAAAGTATGCCGCTTTACTGCCACTTAGTATCTGCTTTAAAAAAGAATGTGATTCAATGGATTAGGCAGACCCAGAATTTGGTGGGAAGCTTAATTAAGACTACATTTTCTGAACAGTTATTGGCTGACAATCCAGACAAAAATACTAGGGCCTAGGCAGTCCATATCATTTCATAATTTTTAAAATTGATTCATATTCCTGTCTTGCTACCCACAGATACTACTGAAGAGCAGAGTGTATTTATGCAAGACAACCACTGTGAAGCAGCCATAATCTTTAGGAACTAGTTACAGTCTGAAGCAAGCATATTTCTCCTTTATTCCACAGAAGCAACAGTGCTCCTCTTCCAAAGCATTGGGTTCATTCTTAGTATTTCAAATCATCCATATTACTTTAATTTCTCTTACAGAAATAGAGATTTGGTACCAACCACATAAAGGTTTGCATTTGTACACATTTAGTGAGAAACTGTCTTTATATTTCAGTATTCCTATCTAAACATGTTTTTGTTTTGAATTGCAAAAGCTATTACGGATATAAATTCATACAAATGAAGAAATCAAGTTCCCCTCCTAGGGCAAAGTACAAGAAATGTTTTCCATCACTCAGACTGGCACTGTATCACTCACCTGTACTGTCTTGATACTGCATTCCTGGATTCTTCTGAACAGATGTTATGATGAAAGATACCGCGTTATGTGGAAAGGCAGCTGGTGATGTGATGTCCACAGGAAAGCAACAGTGTTCTCCATGTTTCAAACCTTAGTACTTGATGAGAACAATGATCTTTATGAAGTAAAAGGCTAGTACACTTGCTCTTTCTGACCAGGCAGTGCTGTGGCTGCTCAATATCTACTCAAAGCCACAATCACCTTCTGATCTGAAGAGCAGGTGACTTGGTGATTCTCTTCCATTCTGACTGCTATGTACAGACAATGATGAAAAGATAGAATATAAAAGATTAAGTAGCATTCCACTCACCCAGACAGTTTTCTTTGCCCTTTTGTGAATTGGTTCAATGCATCATCATCTATCATAAATGGCTTATAACATGACAGTGCTGGATCTTTAAGATTATCTATGCTCCAGTGTTAAATAAGAAAGATAAATCTGCAGAAAAAAAAGAATTAGGAGCTCAAAGTAATTCTAGTCAGCAGTAAAGAGCTGGTTTCCTTTTCTAATAGGATTCAAGCCTCAAAGTCCAATAATTCAAATTAATCCTGTGCCTCAGGGTATCAAGCAGCCTTTCTTTCTGTTACCAAGAACAGTCCAAAGAGAAATGGTGCAAATTTCTGTTTCATATATATAGCCATGTCCTGCTACTGTAATAAAGTTAATGGATCAGAAATCCATGTATGACCTGTCAGTCATTTCAGTGTATGTTTAAGTACAATCTTACATTTGCATATTTTTATTAAAGCAACTTTTTTCTACATTACAACCAATACTTTGTAACATAATGATCTAATTGCATCATAAAATAATGATGTTTCTAATAACATCAGAATAAAAATAGTGAAGGATTTCCATAATGTTTCTCCTCTAAGAAACAAGATACTGGCTTATATGTTCTATAGAAAAAGAATAAATATAATTCAAGAACAAATATCATATTCTGCTCCACATTTGGTTTGAAAATCATGAAGAAAATTCTGAAAAAACTGATTTGATTTTTGGCAGGAGTTTCACTGTAAAATCATATTTCAGATTTCATCAAGCTAGAGAATAAACAGCTTCTTCTGAAACATCATCACTGTACAGTTATCTTTCTCCTTTGGTTATTTTATATTAGGACACTTTTCCCCCTAGGAGTACAAGCATTTTGTACTCACATCTCAGATTAAAATAAACCTTCCACAGGAAAGTTATCTCCTGGCCTCACAATCTCAAGATAACCCTGGTAACTCAGTCTTTTTATCAGTGTAGAAAAACTGCCTGATGCTGAAAAGATATCAAAAAATGTTAAAAGGAAATATGTGGTTGAGTTCATAGTGGCTTTCTCATGCAGGGCTCCTGGGGCATCAGCTGAGGAAATTTTCTCAGCTTTTTGAGCTCTGAAAAGCAGAATACATATATCCAGTAATATAAGACCAAGTAAGAAGTTAAATGAAGAGACTGTGTAAGCCCCTGCCAAATTGAAAAGTTCTTCATCTACATTACAAGGCCAATTTCTCAGGGGTAGGAATTAGAAATGAGGAAATGCACACAATCAGGTTAAAAGTGTAACAGCAATACATCTCTTCATATTTAAATTAATGTTCTGGACAATTACCAAATGTGAAAACAATTAATGTTACAATTTTTGTGGGGAAAAAAGAAAGATACTAAACTAGTATTAAGATTCCTCAAAGTCTACTGTAGAAAAAAAAAAAAAAAA
>WBMW01001639.1:285393-325482 GCA_013396635.1 Penelope pileata
AAAAGGAAATGCAGATATAACACTAAGAACTAAATAAGTTGGTAGGAAGCCATCAAAACAAAATCAGATGCATGCAAGATTAAAAATGCTACAGAAACAAAAGTATATAATTTTAGTGGGGTATTTTTAAGGAAAAAAAACAGTACTATGATTTTCTGACATTTTATTTGCTTTGCAATTTTTCTGATTTGCCCTTATAAAATCTAACATTTTTTCAGATTGAATTAGGAACTTTAATGTAATGCGAAAACCTCTTCTACACTTTTCATAGTGCAGTGATTCAAAAGAGTAAGATGCAATACATGATGTGCCATTATGTCTTTACTGGGGCTGGGGAAAGACAGACAGAGAAATGTAACATGAAGTGTTCACAGTTAATTTGTATATTATGCAAGAAATAAGCCCACATCAATAAAAAGAAAACAAATAGAAAAGATAAAACATGCAATTTTGTACATATGATGGAAGCATTTTTGCACCACGTTTATTCTGTCACTCCATTGCAGTGCTAATTTAGAAGCACCAGTCTCGTGGCAAAATGTCCACTTAATCAGCAATAATTTTCCAAGTATAGGCCAATAATCAATACAGAGCTTGACACTGAATTTAGATCATGCTCACATTTGTAGCATATAACGTACGTTTCTATTGCATTATTCAATGTTAAGCATTTGAATGAAATTAATATGTCTCAGTTTCAAAAGAGTATGTGGTTGCTGACAAAAATAGTATTGCAGCTAGCTACTGGGTTTGAACTAAATTCAGTCAGGCCGTAGATTTCAGGAAAACTGAACAGCAAAACACAGGCCTCTAAGGGTAAGCTTCATAGAGACAGCATGCTACATCAGCCATTTGGGAATAACCTCCACTCTTTCTGAAATTCATTGCTCCCAGGCTTAAACACCTAACTCAAGAAGAGGTTAGACACCTGTCATAAAATGAATTAATCATCTAAGTGACTAGCTGAGCCTTAATTTCTGCACAACTGACTTGCTTTTGAAGAAACTGGGGGAAGGAGGAGACCACAACTACCTCTTGCAGTAGTTAAATTATTCACTAAGTGGGAGATCAGTTCAACTTGTTCTTCAGAAGGAAGTCTACCTTTCCTTTACCTCAAATAATCCTAAATCATTGGTCTAGTTTGAGGAAAAGGGTAAGGCTATCCTGTCCTTAAACAAGGTAAAAACGTGACTATAGCCTAGCTGTTAGCTCACTTTTAGGGAACAGGGAGATACGGGTTCTGGTTCTGCTGCATGGAAATAGACCGTCTCCCTCACACCTCTCTCTCTCCCGCTCTCTCCCTGAAGGCTGCAGGTCATGAAAACATTACAAATATCATTCTCCATTAATCCATGACAAGGATCTTAAATAGAAAGACAGGAGAGATTCACATTTATTTGTGTGTATGTAGAACATTGTAGGCAGTTATCTGAAGTATGTAACAAAACTGCTGTGGAGGACAAGGTAAAAGTGAAACAGTAGTCCGAACTTTCTGAAAAGTGCTTGGTAGGTAGTTTAGTGTGAAAACTTAAACCAAAGTTTATTGTCTGGCACTTCAGACTTTCAACTTCAATTTCTTTAGTTATCAAGAACAGAGATTTCCATGCAATTTTTAATCACTCGATACAGAAATGCTTGCATGAACATCTTTCCACTCCAGCTGTGAAGATTGTCTCAAAACAGCTACCCTGCTGCTGTATCTTATTAATTTAAAAAAAGAAAGAAGGAAAGAAAGAAGGAAAGAAAGAAAAAAGAAACAAGAAAACTTGGTCCTGTAAGTCCAGAAGCTACTGCACTGAATATATTTTCTCCTCATAACAGAAAGGCATCATAAAAGCGTCTGTTGCCTTTTTTTTTTTTTTTTAATTCTTGTACAATTTGGGGGTTATTAAAATTTCAACAAAGTAAGCTATTTAATTTATAGGCAAAAATGGTGTTAAACAGCTAGCAAAAACAAATGTACAGAAAAAATCAAATCTCTCTGTTGTTCATATTCCTTATTTTCTATGCCAAGTATCTCTCTTTTCTACTTATTTGAATTTATTTCACCAAAGATCAACAACGAAATTACAAGCACATGCAAAGGAAGCACTACTGGCAAAGACAGTCAAATTCAGGAAGGGAGATTAAGTAAGTTCTGATGGAAGAGATTCACAGTCTCTGCTCGGTGATATAGCACACTTAGCACAGTATAAGAGAAGCTATTAATATTAACATAAAGAAGTGGCTTTAGAACAACCTCATAGATCCGGACTGCAATAATCTCCCTTAAAAGAAGAAAGAAAGAAAAAAAAAAAGAAAGGAAAAAAAAAAAAAAGATTAACACCAATTTTCACTAAAAAGATCAGGAAGAAAGTACAAACTCTGCCCACATCACAGTGAACATCAACAACCAGCTCACCACTGAAGTGGGGTGCATTTATGAGCTATCAGTTGTTCAAATTTTAGCTTTAAATTATATTAATGTAATAACATTTTCAATTCCTTTGCAGAAAATACGGCTTTTTACCAACCAAAATAAAATAACAGATGACAACAATACAGCCTGAGTTTTATTAATATACATTTTGTAGACTAACCCAGTTTTTCATTTTAAAGTTTGAATTTCTACATCTAAGTGAAGAGTAAAACAAAAACAAAGTTCAAAAATCCAAATTAACATATTTCATCTCATCTAGAAGAATTCTATTCTTATTCATTCGCACAATAAGAAAGCAAAAAGTAACAACAACAAAAACCTTCATTTTGGATTTTGCATACAAAATTAGAATCCCAAAAAAGAATAACTTTTATAAAGGCAAGAATAGAACACCTGTAACAGTAAGCTTAAAGTTTGCTGTATTTAGCTTATAGAATCTTTTTTAATAAAGTATTTAAGTACAATATACAAAAAAAAAATTAAAAGACAAACCAAAATTCTTTCAGACTTGGATATTCATATTAGTTCTAGCTCTCTAGCTGGCAATTTATTAGCAGGATTTTTCTCAGTGCATGTCTTTATTGTAGTATGAAACTAATGTAGCATGACTTTTTTGACGCTGGAAACTGAAGGGCAAAGCATTACCTTTTTAAAGGCACGAATAATTTACTGTTTTGTATTCTTTGTAGTATACAGAGAAGGTTTTATTCTCTTAAACTAAAAGTATTAAGGATCACTGAAGATGAAATGGTTCTTAACGAAAAGGTTCTTAAAAAAATGTGGCAATGTTAAACACAGAATGAGTCAAATTTTTTTTTTTGTTAGCATAAAACCAAGTGTTTTTTCTTCTTATACCAAAACGTTCATATGAAAACATGGATAAAGTTTCACGACTGTTACCTCTCTTCACAATTATTTTGTTTCCTGATACTGCTGATCACTCTTTTTTAACCAATTTTAACAATATTGTTTGCATCAGAATGATATTTTTATGCATATTCTTACTCCGCCTGCTTACACTTAAAAATGAACTCAAGAAAGAAGATACTTTGCCTGTGGCCACATTCTGTGGCTCTTAATTCTTCACAAGTAATCTGTTGTGTCCCACAGTGTACTCAGTTATATGGTTGACAAAGTAAAACTAAAAGTGCTATAAAACATGCTTAGGTATTCACATGAACAGAGAATAACATTGTTCACATAAATAATATTTTCTTAAGACTAGTAGGACAAGATTGACATTGATACCTCTAATCACTAACAGAAAATAGAAGAAATGAGATATTCAAAGCAAGTTTAACAAAATTTTAAAATGAAGTTTACTGTTTAAAATGTCTATAAATATAATATTATGAGATCCTGTTCTAGTTATATTAATTCACAAATAATGTTCATTTTTTTTTAGCCAGAAGCTATTTGTGGATTTGATTTGCATTTATGAACTTGGAGTAAGTTTCTGAACAGCTAGCTAGACTGATAAAGCCAATGTTCTTATTGGCCCAATAGTTAACCCTTTAGGACAAGAAAATCTGACATAAATCCTTGCTATGAATCAGAAAGAAATGGGACTTGAATTCAGGTCTTCCATTCTTCCATAAATATTTTAGAATGTCCAGAGTAGAACTCCATCATCCTATCAGTACTGATCCATTCAGAAGGAAAACAAACATTAATTTTCTTTTTTCTTTTAAAATAAAGAGTGACATAGCAAGCTGGTAAGTGATCATTCCAGGTCAGATATCTGGGTACTTGTCCTTGACAATTGTCCAAGAAGAATTTGACAGCTCCCTACTTCCTGCAAAGTTAGGTATTCATGCAAGTTTCTCTGTATATTATACACTATCAGGTTAAAACACAAAGTTAAGATTTGAGAGAAGAGAGCTCATCCCAAAGAGATGAAGCAAATTCAACCTTCTACTAGGTTTTTCTGTGATTAATAGAATATTAAGTAAGGATTTCATTCTAAACGACATTTTTACACAAGGACTTAGGTCTTCAGTTTCATTTTATGGTTTTCATTAGAGGCACGTAAACTAGAAATGAAATATTTTATTAAAAGTTGGCAGAATCAAAAATAAATCCTCATTGCTTTGCAATTTTGCTTGCAGTTCCCTTGGATAGATGCCAATGTACATATGCATAATGTCTGTGTACTGGATATGCAGAAAAAAAATATTCTGCTTCACATGCATAGTCAAAAATTGTTGTCCAATGCCCATGGCTTCCTCAGTTCTTAAAACATTTATGTGCAAAGGCCTTTCTGATCTCTTTGCTGACTGGCTGTAAAGGAGTAATATCTGCCAAAATGTAAGGCTACCTTACCTTAACTACCAAGAGCATGTTTTGAAAAACTAGTTGAAAATAAAGTAAAAAACAAAGTAAAAATATTAGGCATGGAATGTGAAACAAGATATTCACAGGATCATGCATTTTTTAGACGTGCTAGACAGCTCTCTAAAGCACATTTCCTTGTATCTACCAAAATTAGAAAGAAATCTGTGCTTACAGACATTCACTAAGCTGAAACATCAGACCTCTTTAGCTAGCTGTAGTCTATGCAACAACCTAAAGCCTAAACCCTAAGGCACATTTTAGTTAAGTTTTCCTATTACATGCACCAGAGAGATACAGAGAGTAATAAAATTTTAGTCTGCTGTGGGCAATTGGAAATATTTAGTTTCACCGCTCAAGATTAAAACAGAGACTAAGCTGGGACAACAACAACTCATCTTTCTTTCCTTTTACTTTGGGAAACAAGTGTTTTCTTTCACCTCGTGTTGTTTTTGTTTGTTTGTTTCAGTGCACTGAACATACCATCCTGCTGCTCCAGTTCCTAAATATAAGTTAACTGATAGAAGGCACCCCCTTTCACGTTTCTTTTTTTCAGTAACATGCAATAGATAGGGAGCTCCTGCTCATCCTCTCATTGTAAGAATACTATCTAGCATAGAAATAATCAAAATAATCAGGATTACATGGCCTACAGCCCTTCAATGATTCTAAATAAGACCAGATGCTCTTATAGAGATAAAGCAGAAATTAGTTGAAAGTATTTTCAGGAAGTTCCTAGAAGTAAAGCAACAACTGGACATGATTTCACTGTCATGTATCTGTATCTATCAGATATTTTGTTCTAAGCAAACATACAGCTATGTCCTCTACTGTGCCATAGGTAAATGTAGTTTAAATTTCTGTAAATCGCAAGAAAAATTTTATATGTAAACATATAATCTAGATTAAATATGCATATAATGTTTTTCCTCTTAAAGTAATAGATATAAATAGCAAAGTTTTAGGTGAGATGATAAAACCAGCTGACCCTGTGAGGAACCTTCAAAAAGGGAAAGGAAAAATAAACAATGTCTATAGTATGATAAAATCACTGGAAAATTTCAGAGGCACTGGCATATTTTAATTTCATGCAATACCACCATATAGATAAGCTTTACTACTTGCAAAAACACTGAAATAATTTTTTTTTAACTTTCTGAACAACAAGTTCTGCCCTGTGCTTTTAGACTATTTTGACTTAAAGTACAAACTTGTATTTGAATTGTATGGTACCTAACACTGTTGGCTTCAGACTTAATACAACCCCTCTTAAAAGACAAAGAATTGGATACAAGAAATTCTGGGATTCTCTCACAGAGGAGAGGGAAACATGACTAACTTGGAGAAAAAATACTGAAAAGGATCTTTCCAATGATTCTGTATTTGGCCTTATTTCTGTAATTTTTCTCTCCACTAGCAGCCCCCTCATATCATTTTGAAGTTGGTAGGAATGGGGGAACTTGCCATCTGACTCTCATAATTTTCATCACTAATCTGGTCCGTGCTTTACAGTAAACCACATGCATTAAAAACATACTGGAGAAACCAGTCATAATGCTCTTATAATAAAAAAAGTCTAATACACTTAGCTTTTATCTTAATAAGTTCTCCTCTTTTATTTTTCCAGCCACTTTCCATGATTTTCTATATTTGCTCCAACAATACCTAATAATGATCACACCTATTACGTATTGCATATTGCATACAGATTTAAGTTGGTCCTGTGCATTGCTACAACACAAGGACCTGCAGCAAGTTCAACAAAAGCATTTCATACAATAAAAGTACACCAAATTCCAAATTATCCAGATTTACAACACTGGAATTCTTCCAATTGTTATATCTCTAAGGTGCTATACTTGTTACAGCTGTAACATTGTGCATGGCTTTATCATGAGCACAATGAGAAATAGCAGACCTGGGTCAGGTGTGGACCTCTGTGCATGAAGTAGAAACAAAAGGATTGTTTTTCTTCTTATGTATATAATATTTCAGAAGAAATAATGTTTACAATCAGGGTTGAGTAAGGAAATTGAGTAAATTAGGGAGTTACCAGGTTGTGTGTGTGTGTGTGTGTGTGTGTGTGTGCGTGTTTAATAATAATAAAAAAAAAAGTCAGAGAACTATTTGAAAAGGAATTAAATTTGCTTTGAAACACCACACATTTCCTAAATGAATAGAATCAAAGTTATTAGAAGAAAGGAGTTACTCATATGCTTACAGAATGGAGATGTGAGAAAATCACACTGCTCATCATATACACATGATTTTGTTTCAACTCTCTTCCTCTGCTCTTCAGAAAGTTCAGATGCAGTTCAGTTTCAAAGGCAAATAACTGCAGGAGTTTATTTATTAAAGTATTGGCCACCTACAATGAAATTAATTTCTCTCATCACTTTCCTTAGGCATCTTTTGAAGCATACATTTAAGTATATGCATTCATTTTCTGAAAATTAATTTCTTTTCTTGAAAAGATAATTGACTGTCAATGCTACAGCCTTAAAAGAAGAACTAGATTTTCATTCTCTGTCCTTTTACTTAGTTTCAGAAAAAAGAAGTGGACAGCGATTCTCAAAAGTGCACTCAGATTCTTGGCTTCAGGTCAGGCTGGTGGACTGATGGAGGAGGCAAATTTAGAATCAGAACAGATCAATTTTGTTTCTCCTGGGCCTAAGTGCAGGACATTCCTACCCAAGTATTACTATAGCTTACTGCCTAAATATAAATACTACCACCTTCTTTTCAGATCAGTCCTGATTTTCCTTCTCTTTCCTGAAGGTAAAAGCTGAATTAAACTCCCTGACCCTTTGTATTCAAATCATACAGTTGTATTTGTTTGTTCGAAAAAAAAAAAATCAACAACAACAACAACAAAATGGAGAAACTCTTCATTTACATTGACTATAATTTCTATTTTCTCTACTCTACTTCCCATTAAAACATTTGTACCAGAAATTCTATACATTTCAAATTATTAAGGAATTTGAGAAAAAAAGTGAGGCTTTACTTGGCAGATATTTCTTAATCCTTCCCAAACAAGATGGAGATGTACATAATTTTCAGGCTAGATACGAGTATTCAGTTTAAGGCTGTATATGTATATTTTCAGTAAAGGACTAATCCAGCCTCCAAAAAGAAAGAAAATGGTGAGAACAGTTAAATATTATCCAACTGTATCCTATCTATTTTATGAATAGAAACATTTGGAAAGTTGCATATAATGCTTTACAAATACAAGTATTCTGAAGTAAACAGTCTCTTTTTGTGCTTGACACTATTTAGATGTATATAGCAGATGATTTAAAGTATATAACAATTACACTACTGTAGTTAGGAGCACAACAAATCCAGAGAATCATGGCATGAAGTGGAAACGCAAAGATGCAGGAAAAATGATTAGAAATACATTTAGTTACCTAAAACGTTAATGTAGAAACCTTAATGTTACAGCAACCCTTATGTATATACATAGCATTAGGTTTTCAAGAAGTAATCTGCAAGATAGATGCATGTCTGCTAGAGAAGGTGAACAACTTGTTTTAAAACTGAAACAATCTGAGGAAAGAGGATATAAAGGAATTTATTTCAGTATGTAATAATAGTAACTATGCTTCTGTGTAAAGGTGAAAATCATCTTTTAGTAAGCCATATTTTGCCAAAAACATTATTTTCCCTACCACTAATTCTATATAAAATCATTAGCAATTTTACTTGAACTGTATTACTTTATGTTCTGTAAGTACAGCCTCCATCAAAGAGATAATAGTTCTGCTTCACATTTACATAATAGAAAAGGTAAGAATTGAATTCCTCTTTGGATGATAGCCCTGACATTTCTTTCATTTCTCTTTGCGGTGAGAACAACATAATTGACAACAGTCAAAAGGGAAATATATTGCATGGAAATGGAAGAGATATCATAGCTTCTAAACATAGGAATCACCTTTAGCTCCAACAAGACTCAACTCAATTTCATTTAGAAAAGCTTGGGGGCTATGCGGTTGTTCTTGATAACTCCACGGAAGGAAGTAACAGCATTTGGTTCTATTTGGGTGGTAGCACAGCTGTCACACAGGGAGCCAGCTTTCCCTCTGGCAGTCTCACAGCTGCAGGGGCCACCATGAGCCCAGGCTCAGGGTAACCAGGGCACAAGTCTACTTCCACCAGGATGAGAAAGAGCACTTCGGCAAGCAGTGCTCTGCAGAAACAAGTCTCAGCAAGTTTGTTGGAAAAGAATGACAAAGCTACATCCTATTCTATGCGTTTTTCCCCCCTCCTGATACCAAGATCATTGTTTTTCTGTTGGCAGTCCAACAGAGTATCATGGTAGACCAGTTTAGGAAACAGAAAATGTGAATGTGACAGAGCAACTGGTATTTCCTTTTCCTACAACACAGAAGTCAACACACTGAAAGCAGCAAACCGCAAATGGTGCTAGCACCACCGCCTGCGTACATTTTTCACTTTCAACAACTGAGAGAGCATTGCAATTTTGAATTTAAAAAAAAAAAAAAAAAAGTGAAGTAAATCAGAAAATAGAAGTGATCAAAATGCTGAAAACTAATGGAATACAAAAGAGACCAACAGCCTCCCAGGAGCAGACAACTTCCTTGCAATAGTCCAGTCAGGACTATTCTGTGCTTCTCCTACATACGTATATGTTAAGGATAGCTGATATAAAGCCACATTTACGCGGAGAATATATTGTCCATTCAGAATATTGATAAATACCAATGTTCTGTCTTTATTTACTCTCAACTGGTTAACCAAATGGCAATTACGTATTTGCTAGACAGTTGCACAGCAGTTGTCAATTTGTTTTTTGATCATAAGAAAGGAATGAAATAACATGATCAAATACAAGCTCATCTTTGTCATATGTAGGATTTTTGGGGTTTGGGTGGTTTTTTGTTTTTGTTTTTGTTTTTTTTTGGTATTTTTTTTTGTGTGTGTGTGTTTTTTGTTAAATCAGCCAAGGAAATCCAACTGATGTTCTGGAGCTGTGGGCACTCCAAACAAGTGCATGGTTTAAAGTAAAAATAGAAATGTTTGCAGAAGTAGATTTCCAGAAAAGTGCAAGAAACATTTAATAAAAGGAGCTTAAGGTTTGTATTCAAGCTGAGCAAAATAGTATCTACAATAAAAGAGAGAAAACTTTTTAGTATTGCACAGCACAGAAAATGCTATAATATTTTTCATTATTCCCCTTCCCCTCAACTCATCTCCAATAAAGGCAAGTCTTTCCACCACAATAAAGAACGTATTTCCATGAAATTGTTACATTTTCTCCTGGGGCAAATTCACAAATATAACTGTTAACAGACTCAGAGCAGCATATATAAATGGTGTTAATATCATTTTTGTCTTGCAAAAGACTAAGGGAGTTGTGCTTGATGGAAAGCTACCAACACTACTGAAACATCAACACATGTTCTGTTATATGATTATTTGTGATAACATTCCCATCAGATTGATTTATGCCAGGATCTTGAATATTTTGGTACCTACCTAAGGCAGGACCAGAGAGGATTTTTACAATGTCTCTAGGTAACTATCTGAGAATCAAGCTGCAGAAGAAATGCACCATAACATCTTGCCATCAGGTTGTAACTAATTCAGAACTTCTGTGCAAACTTTTTGGTTCAATAAATATATGGAATAAAAGAAGAAGTTGATATTTATGGGAGAAAGCAAGAGTCTTATCTTCATTTTTTGCTCCATTGCTCTTTCAGCTGACAGCAGAACTGATGTATGTAACTTGGATGCTACCTAGTAGGGCATTAGGAATAGTATAATTGCTGGAACAATAGTATATTGATAGTTGCTTTTGTACATTATTATAGCTCACAGGGTTCACAAATCAACTGTGCTATGATAAGAGTCGCTATCTGGACAAGAAGAGACAGGGTACTGAAGAAGTCTTTAAATACGGAGAAAGTGCAAGGAGAAACAAGATTAACCTCTTGCCAATATTTGCAATAAAGCAACAAAATAAATAGATAGAACCTTGAGCTTAGGTTCCAGATGGACATCAGGAAAATATTTCTGAAGGAGGGAAAAATGGAGTAAGGAAATAGATTACCCAGATCAATTGTGGAACCACTGTAACTGCAGGGTTTTTTTGTTTGGTTGTCTTCTTAAAGCAGAGGATAGATATATCTCAGAAAAGAAAAAACTAATCCTTACTTAGGCAGACATTCAGTTAGAGACTATTCTGAAATCCCTCAGTTATTTTCTAGTGTTGATCATACATCTTTAAATCAACTTATTCAATTACTTCGTTGATACCTCATATTTGAAATACATAGTAACAGAAAGATTGCAAGCTTATTGGGAAAGCTCAGCAAGGTTTTGTTAAATTGTACATGAACTCAATTAAATGGCATTATCTCTTTGAAAGAAGTCCTAGATTTAGTTCAGTGTGAGTCTTTCATCTGAACGTATTCTTACCTTCACTTGAACATGGAGATGGAAAATAAAGTTAATGAAACTTTGCTTTTGTCCATCCCCAGCAATAGTATTCACTTATTTTGTGAATAGCCAGAGGTCTTCTCACTTTGATCATTACCTTTTCACATTCACTGAAATTCTTGGGCATCGCACATCACCAGAAATGCAGGCCAGAGAAGATTCACAGCTGAGACCTGAGGGTCTTTGTTTCATCTGCAGAGATCATTAAGTGATTTAGCTCCTTTCATTCTTTTCCTGAGAAATATCAGAAAATTGTACTGTGAATGTACAGAAAGTATGCGTTATCTCCTTTTCAGGATGGCCAAATCAGTGCAGCAAAGTACACTGAAAAGAATCAAAAGCTTATTTTTGTTTTAAATGTCTACAGATGCAGCTCAACACATGCCATGGGCAGAAAAATTGAGAGACTAGGATGTACTATTTTTTGAAGTGCAGAGTACTTTCAGTGCGGAAAATAATTCAAACAAAAACAGTGAAAAACTGATCCTGATCAGCTGAATAAGAAGGCTCAAAGATTTTCTAAATATTTTCTTGGAAAGAAGCCTGCAGAATTTATTAAGCTATTTGTTTCCAAATTCTTAGCTGTAAAATATTTTTTTTCCTAATATATATATATTTAACTTCTGACCAAACATGCAAAAACCAAGGTAATCCATGTAGTAGTTTCTGTGAAGCTAACAGAATCATGATAGATGAGTACAGCTCATTAACGTACAGCCTTAGCCTGTGTAAGACTTTTGGCAAGCTGTCTCTTTATCAGAATCTTATAAACACTGCCTCATGCAGTATTTGTTTGAACAAGCTTGCTATACAGTTTTCACAGAATAATTAAAACCCTATTTCCAGCAGTATAAAACACTCACAGCTTCTGCTGACTTTTTTAGGATTAGGGGATATCTAGGACCTTTGGAAACCATACTGCTCTGAATCTAAATAAAGGAAAAGAAGTAGATCACTATCTCCATAGAATCGTTAAGTACACTTATCTATACTTTAACTAAATGAAGGCAAAAGAAAAAAATCACTAATATCGGTTAATATTGAATGCTTCCATCTTTGCAACTGATGGCTTAAGTTCAACATAAAATTAAATAAACTTAGAAATTTTTATTTTCTTAGCAATGCCCTTCAAATCCTGTCGAGCAATAAGGGTTCTCTGCTTGAATATTTTTAGTGGATACAAGAGGTCTCACATAGACAGCTGTATTTCATAGGGAGTTTCAGACCACAGCTTTCCAAACAGAAACCAAGACCATGCAGGGCACCAGAAGAAATAAAAAGACCAGAGTCAGCATGCATTTTCTTTTTGTAATCCAATTAACATTTTCAAAAATCCTGTTGCCATGTTGGGTAGCAGCTGCAGTAAGGGAAATCAATTTAATACCTCAGTATTTCGTGAATTATTGTTTCATACTCAGATTCTTATCATTTCTGTCTAGCTATGGAGTAAATCCATACTTTGATGAAATTCATTCAGCAAATTTGCCATGGAGATGGCAGTGGAAGCAGCAAGGCTTTTGCTTCAGTGCTGTCCTAAGACTTTCTTCAAATTCCACTTTTTATCAAAAAGCCCACAAAACCAAACCAAGCATACATGTGATCGTATGAAGGTAACTTTGACACCAAGAGAATGTTGGGGGGGAGGTGGAAGAGAGAAATGAAAAATATTTATAATTTCTGGCACAAGAGTCAGAATATATGCAAGAATTTTGCACAGGCATTTCATATTTACTTTGATAAAGTGAGTCTTTTAGGATCCTAAGGGATCCATATGAATCTTTTTGTTTTGAAAGAGTAAAATGAGTTTTACTATTTAGAAATGCATTTAGATAGAGTCAAAAGAACCAGTGTTCACCTGTGATGATGTCATGGAGATTTCAAATACTAACATCATCCTAATTAGCTTTTTGCACAGAGATCTGAATCCCAAGGAAAGAGATCCAAGTGGCATGGGGCTGAACTACTTGTTTCCCTGACCATAATACAAAAACGTAGCATTGTAAATACCTAAAATGGAAATGAATAAGCAATAGAGGGAAAACTAGAGAGAGAGAGAACAAAGTGATACATATTATATCATCCAAGAACATGTCTTGACACCTAAAACCAATGTTCCTTCACCTAGGAAATACTTATCTTCAGTGAATTGGGATATTTTTAATACCTTGCCACTTTTTCATTTTACCTTTGTATAGCTATTTATGTAGGAATATAGAGAACCACAAATATACATATCTTTAAGGACAGACTGTTTCATACTCTGAAAAATCACAGTCTGAAAAAAACAAATTGCATTGTCTTTAAAACTTAGTTGCATCTATCTCTATCAATAGAATGATATAATCCTCATTAACAATTGTCTGCTATAAAAAACTCCAAAGGCAAGTACTTCAAATGGAAGTCAGAGATAAGGAAAAGCTTTACAAAATGCTTGCAGTATATTAATAAATCTTCAAGTCCTTACAGGCCTTTAGAGGCATAATCGCTGAATGAGGTATTATATAGTACCAGGGAATGAAAATGAAAAAAATACTGAAAGCATATTTCTAACCAAAAATAAAGCAGAAGTTTTAAATGAAAACAAAATCTGCATATTTGCATACACAACTCCTCTATTCTTCTATCTTTCTCTGTTGCAATGCCAGCCAAGCATTTCCTCCATTTCCGAGGAAGCAGTTTGCGCTGTACCATAATCAAACTTACATTCTACCAGTGCAAATCCGCTAGAAATTTATAATTACCAAATGCACTTGTCTAGTCTAAATAAGAATAAAAATTCACCCACTGTGTTTGCACATAGGTAAATAATATGTTGTTCAATAATACGCATGTATCACAATTCTGGTTTGTATGCGCAAACACTGATAAGCCACTTAAAAAGGAACACATGGCTATGGTTCTGTTTTTGCACAGTATTGTGCTTAGAGCAGAGAGAATGCAGAAAGGAAAAAACTCTTGAATTTTGCATCACAAGCACGAAGACGCAAGAAGCAGAACATAAAACAGACTTTGAAAGGTCAGACTTGTAGATGTTAAAATCCTTGAGAGAATATCTGTCTCTCTCCTGAAAAGTAGTAATGCTAATGTAACTAGCAAGCTTGGAGAGAAAGAGCAGATAAGATTAGAATAAAGATTAATGCTAGTTAGACAGAAAACAGGTTGAAAAAGGAAAGTGAGAAGAGAAAGATAGCTATAGTTGTTGAGAGAAGCATAAGAAAGACTCCGATCTGTGAGTCATAAAACATACAAGAAACACCAAAAGTATCTCAAGCAGACTACACAGGTAATCTGACTGCTACAAGGCCTCACTTTCAAGTCACCATCCTCTGGAATGAGTGCTACGAATCTGTAACAGTCCATTAGTTATATTCCAAAGAAGGCATTTTCATTCATATCAAAATGAAGATCAATGGCTTGAACAAGATTTCTTCAGTACAGGAGCACTCACAGAGACAGTGACCAAATAGCCTGAAATAGGGTAAGCTAGAATTGTTTCAAAAATTAACAGCATATCACTAAAATCTGTGTAAATGACTGAGTTTCTGTGTTATCATTTCCTACCCGAGTTCACAATGATTACCTAGATTTGCTTTCATTCAAATAAAAAACATTCTATCTTAGGTTTAATATTTGAATCAGTATTTATTTAGTTAAATTGTGGATTCTTACCAGCAGTTAATCTTTTTTGATTGGATTGTCAGAATCTCTATCAGGTCCATTAGTTAAGAGTTGTGCTGGCTTATTTCAGAGGGATAGCAAAGAAATTTGGTCAATCAAGAATGCTACCTAGCAAATCTCATTTATTTCAAATCATCATTCATCAGCTTCTTGGTAAGAGAAAAAGATGAATAAGCAAACCAAACACAAAATTAGTTAGAAATGGTCTGTAATATTACTCTTTGGAGGTGCTGGCTGTCAGTGACTTATGAGAGCTATTGATTTCTCTAGTGTGATTTTCTGTGTTGTGGCTTGGTCTTTGCCACTAGAGTTTTAATTATGCTAACTTGCTCTCTGACTGCCCCTTTTTTACCCTTTATGGATTGCATTTATATCACTATCAAGCATGCAATTCAAGATTTCCTTCACTAAATCTATACATTTTTGAAACAACTGGCTATGGCAGTAATGCAATTTTGTGATTCTTCACTGCATACTTTGTCACCAACATCTAGCCACACACTGTTGACCAACACAGCCACAATTATGATTCAGTAGCAACACTGCTACATTCTATCCCCAAATTTTGGTCATCTCCATTTCATCCTAACAAACATTTTCCATTTGGATTTAGGATACTCAGCTCTGTGACTAATTATAACAGTTTATGGAGACTGAATGTGCACGTCACCACGAAACAAAGATCACCACATCACTACTGACAAGATGAGCAGCTGATAAAAGTTAATTAAACTTTTCTATCTCAAGAGGAAAATTTGAAGGCTAAGCATTGCATGTGAATATTTTTATACATTTTTTCCTCTGAAATTCATTACCTTTATTACTAAGAGTACTCAAACCATTCTTTCACCTTTAATTGCTGAAGCATTCACCACAAATAGCAACAGTTGGTGTCACTGATATAAACGATCTAACAAAATCAACTGCAAGCGAGCCATTGTGGTTACTTGTAACTTGAGATACCATTACCTCATTACCAAAAAAAAAAAAAAAAGAAACAGTAACCATCAAGCTACTATTCTACCCGAGTGTCCCTGCTGTGTTGGCCAGGCACTGTGGCCTGCCAGTAGCAACACAGGAGATAGACCCTGTGCGGTGCCTTTTATGGAGCTCCATCACTACATGCAGTTCTTTCAGTATAAATCCGTGAAGGCTGGGGAGCAAACACAAAATTCAAATAGTTTCTTCTATTTTCATAACCTAATTATTTGACGGAAAAGGTTCTGAAAGCTCACATATCAAGATACAAGTCATCGCAAATTAAAACACTGCAGCTTCTACTGGCCTGCATTCCACACCAGTGTTTTCCCCAACCCCACCTCTCTTGAAATACATCCTGAGAAACAGCAAGTAAGCCTAGGCATCAACATAAAATGAAACAGTAGTTTGACAGCTACTTAGTTTGTTTCCTGAAATTAAAGTGCATCAAAAAGAAAATAAATGGTAGAAGAGCAGCACTTTGGCTTCCTCCAAATGCTGTGCATCATAATAAGCAAACAGACAGCACATACTACAGCCAGAAAAGAAATCAAAGACATTAAATGCAGATTTGCTATGAAGTAATGGTTTCACAGGGGCACACCACAATGATGCTGCTTTCCACAGCATCATCTTGGAGACCAGTTTGCTTTCAGATTAGAAGTACTTATTTCATTTTCCAGCTATCATCTTAGAATTACAACGAACACAAGGCTGAGAAGCATCACTGTAGGCACACAGCCAGGGAATAGTGGAGGGTTTTATTACCTGGAGCAATTCCTGCTGATAGTTATCACTTCACTGAGATAGAGGAAACAGCAAAACACATTTTTTCAGTTTAGTATTTAACTCCTTTCTCTCTGCCAGTCCCTTTACAGGTAGCTACTGTCAAGTTATCAGTTTCTTTCATGATCAGCAGATGAAAAGAAGACAGGAGATCTTGGTAGTTTAGAAGCAAGGTTAAACACAGAAGTAAACATCTTGAGAAAGAAGAAAGTAAATAAACTCAGGTACCTTGAAGTAGACCAGTATGTTTAGGATACAACCTAAAACAAACACTTAGGTAAAATAAAAATTCAAATCAAGAGCAATTTCACTTGAAAATAATAATGCTGTGTTATAAGCCGTCACCTCCCTGGCTTTTTAGATAATTTTAATGATTAGAGATCCCAATAATTTTTTCAAGAAGGTGCTGCTAGCAAACTGGCAAATATCTGCAAATGAACATAAAATACGACAAACTCCTTTCAAAAATGTGATGAATAATGCCCCACACTTCTGGTTCTCTGGGTTCATGTTTAATAAAACAACAAGGAAATTGTGGGAAATACTCTGTTTTTAGAGCATAGTGTGGTTTTATTCTTTTTCTTTCCTTTAGAAAAAACATTGTAGGGTTAAAGATAGGTTTCTCAGAAAGTGAACTTTTCTCCAGATTATTCATTTTCTTGCCATGTACTATTTTCTGTGCTCTCCAGAATTCAAAAACTTGATCTGCAGAGATTTATGAATTCTTTATCACTGAGAAGGTATGCATTTCATACACAGGCTAGTGTATGTCCTAGATATAGAGGTTTTAGACAACATGGAAGGTCTATCAAAGGGAAAAGCAGAAGAATCACTACTCCTTACATGAAGCAGATGTTCCCATCACTAAATCTGCCTTTCAAAACTTACCCTTGTCCATTTGCTTAGTCCCTGTCCTTCAGGATCTAACTAGCCTGTCCCCTCCCAAACCAAGATGATTCCTGCACTTGTAAAGATGTATAGCCTTCCCCACCAAGTTTACCTGCTGTAATGCATAAAGCTACACTGTAACACCTCAGAAACTAAAATTTTGGTCTATACTAGAAGTCACTATAACTTGCTAGATGTTTACACTACCATTTACTGGACTGTTTCTTTTAGTCATCTATAGGCTCGCATTTTCTGACTCTTTACCAGACAGCTTATCAATGCAACGTGAAACCAAGATAAAAAGAAATATACTTCAAGTCCTATTAATCTCTCCTTTTCTCAGTTTTCATCCAATCAGAATTTGCTTGGCTTCAGTCTTTTGGGAACTGGCTGAGCTATAGATAAGCAGATCCCCACCAGAGAACGCCATAAGAATTAAAAGGCTGCTGATCCCTCCACAACATTTTATTCTGTATCCCACCGTTTAGCAGGATAAGACAAATAATTTTGCATGTGAATTTCATAGGGCATCCAATGATCCCACCTACTGATATGAACAAAATAGATGTTTTCCTAATCCAAACTGTGAAAGCAACATTGTATTTTAGAATCTAACTGACCTTCTCAACTGAAAAAGCCAAAACTGATGACTTGCTGAGAACTAGCAAATCTGAAGATTTAATTTACAGGGCATTTCCATAGTCATCTCTGTATGCAGTTTAGGTGAGTGAATTGATCTACATTAGCAGACAAAACACCCTCAGAAAGACTCTTTTTGCAATTTCAGCAATAGAAACTAGTCTAACAGATCCATGCCATCCAGTAATTTATACTAAACACTAGACATTAATTCTCTTTATAGTGCATATTCACTAAAATATTTTCTGCCTATGCAAATGTTGTATTTACAAAATCAGGAAATTTTCTGAAATTTGACACAGAAAATGCAAACAGGAACAAGATTTGTGGAGGATCTGTAAATCTTAATTGTGTGCCTTCATAATGCAAATCTTTGGCTAGGTGATTCTGTTGGAATGAATACCTTGCCTATGCATTATAAAGAAATACAAGACTAATATATATTTTCTAAGAAGAGCGCTTTTATTCATACAGTTAATTATTATGGAGTTTTCAAAAGATATTCTTTCCTGCCCAGAATGTTAGCATAAGACTGATAATGACTGGTACAATTTCACTTATTACAAGAAAAAAAAAAAAGTAGTATTTCACCACAACCAAAGGATTATGTAGTGTATTTGACATTGTTTATTACACTCTCTTTACCAATCTAGAGACATGAAGTACTAATTAAATTATGAGTATACACACTTGTTCCAGTGCTGAGAAAATACTGAAGCGCTGCTTTTTGTAGAAGATTATAAAATTTAGGGATATCACCTTTCTACTCGGTTTAAATAAGTATCAACATTGACTATTTTTTCACTCTGCCATTCCTGTTGTCTCTACAGGAGCCTTTTATGTCCTCACTGCAGCTTTTTTTATATATATTTTCAGTTTCACAGTAATTTCTGTTCAGAAATGTAGAGCTTAGACTTTTTATTCTTAAGATTCACATCCATTACTAAAAAGATTATATGGGGTATATGGCTAAGTCCTCCAAAGGTGTATATATATCCTTTAATTATTAACTAATTACCATTCAGGACCTAGACGTAGACCTGCAGGAAGGTAAGTTACCACTTGCTTCATTGTCATTGTTCACAAGAGGTTTGCAGTAATTGTCTGATTCTGAAACCAACAAAGGTCATTCAAATTGAGGACAATACTTGGAGGAGTTGGCAAGCTTGATCAACACTTCAAAGGTATGGTATCATTTTCTTTCATCTGTGGACAAGTCCAACACTAGAATTGGTTTTATAGTTCTTTTATTGTGGCTTAATAATGTGTAGAAAGAGGGACACCATTAACTAATCTAGCCACTTACTTAATTCAAAAAAAGTTTGAATTTTAAACTGTGATGCAGCTGCCCTTTTTCCACCAACTTTATTGTTGTACACAAATTTTGTAAGCATGAAAAGTGTGTAAGCATGAAAAAATTATGGTGGAAAGTAACCTAAGCTATTTTAAAATTCTTTTATGTCTTTCAAATTTCTAAGAATAGAAGAAAGAAGTGTCTATAGCTGCCTCTTTTTTTTTTTTTTTCCTCTTATGATTCAATGTGCAAATCCTCACAGGCTTGGACAAGCAGTTAGTTTGACACCCCAGCAGGCAATGCACATTGCAGTAGACCTTTTGCCTTTTACCAAGGATATGACACCTTCAGAAGTTCAATAACTTGCTAGGGATTTGACAGAACCCAGAAACTGTGGTATCAGCAACAGGCATTTTAAGATTGGACAATTTCTGAAGCCACAGAGCTTGCATTTCTCTTGGCTCTGATTTAGCCCACAGCTAACTCTGGCTGTCACAGCTGGGCAGCAAAATGACATGGCCATCATTAACTTTTTTCTGCATGTCTTTTTTCTGCATGTCTTGCAAAAAGAAGAAAAGTTCAGTATGTAGAAAATGTTAGAGTTAGTATCATACAGGTTTAGTCACAAAAATTTCTTATTTCAAGCCAACTCTCATAAAGAATAGAATTACTTAGCCACTCAAGAAATAATATTAAAAAAATCGGGAAGAGAGCCATATAGCAGTGGACTAGTTACTACTGTCAAGAGTACAATATTCAATATCTTAATGCAGAGGAAAACATCATGATAATTTGTACAACTGAAAGTTAATATACCTCTTGCTCTCAATTCAGAGCATTCAAGAATTGTAATTGGTAAATTGATCCAAAATTTTTCCCAGGAGTGTTCTTTTTGCTGATTATAATTGTTAACATCTTGACAGCTACACGTTATGCCTATCAGAAGCAATAATTCTTGAGAAATACAGGAGCAACTATTTTCATATTGCTGCTATTGACAGTGAAAGGACTAATTCCCCCTTCTCTCCCTCTCCTTTTCACCAGTAATGCATCTATGGCTCACATGCAAACACATTCAGAAACTTTGCAACTTTAAGCTGTCAAGGCCATCAGTTAGCAGGTTAATATAGCCTTCATTTCAAACCTATCTTCCAAGAAATCAGCTTAAATTACATTCTTTGTCTTGAAGCCAGAAGTAGACCATGACAGACAATACTAAATTAAACCTTTTGGACAAGGGCAAGCTCCTTAACTCTATGCCATAGAGAAGCTTGGAGGAACAGAACAGAAATTCTTTCTCCTTAATGAAATTTTCATCTTAATCAGTCCCAATTCTTTATTTGCTTTTCCAAATGTCATACCATACAACCACTTAATTTAGGTCACATTGTAGCAAATCTGCAATGCTCACTTCTAAGCTAGAATCCCCTCTTCCTTTATTTGCCTTCTCAGCTTTTTCTGTTGGGCATGGTTCTGTATGCATACAGCACAGAGAAAATGAATTCGATAAAAATTCGAAGAAAATGAATTTGAAGAAAACTGTTCAGCATCTTACTGCCTGATATAATATTTTTTACATACTGCCAAGCAGATGTTTACATTAATTTTTAAATAAATGTGTTACACCAAAATCATATTAACACTGCACTAAGCATTAACAAGAAAATATATATATATTCTTTTTATAAACGCAAAATAGATTTTTTTTTCCATTATGTAATTTAAGCTACATTAAGGAATTGGTCCTTAGACCTCCACTGGTTCCCATTTCTGAATTCCCTATTCAGTACTGCTACACAATTCTCACTTCATAAAAGGCTTCTAGCTAATTGCTGCAAATAAAGGCCACCTTGTTGCAGTGTACTGTAGTCATCTGTTTCCCCTTTTGATACAGTTAAAGATGCTTCCTGAATAGTAAGTTGTACCTTTTCACAGACATTTGCTTTCGAACCAAAAGAGGTAATGGAGTCTTAGGGATTCATACAAAAATGAAAATGACACAACTGCATGCCAAATATATCTAATTTTTGTGAGCACACATTAAAACTACATATGCCAATGGTTATCACATTAATACATAAATGAGGAACAAATAACCTAACATAGAAAATCAAGATAAACCTGTTGCACAAACAACTGGCACTACTAAGCCACGAGTGTGTGCATGTATGACTCTAGTGTAGCATTTTTCAAAGAAATGGGACAGTTTTCAACAATTTGGAAGAGGACTCACTTCACATTTATTAAATCTGCATTGTCTAGAAAAATTGTGAAGTCCTCAATGAGATTTCAGAATTTTAGCTTAATATGCTGTTCTGTTTTTTTCCTAGCATGACCAGATTTTTTAAAATCATTTTAAAGAGATTTTATTTTTAAATGAACAACTGCCTCGTTGTAGTTGTTACATGCCAACAGCAACAGTCCTTTCCAGAAGAATGCATTTCTGACAAATCAAACAAAACTGGTGTTAAACCAGCATGGCTATAAAGAATAAAAATTAAAGAAAAGGTTGTTGTAGAAAATGTGAAGGGAATAACAAATAAGACTAAAATTATGCATTAGTTTACAAGTAAAATACCTAAGCCAGAATAATAAAAAGTCTCTTGATGTGTTTTTGGTACTACTTCTGAATCTATCATACAAGTTTTTGAGATGAACAGTATTAGTAAGAGATGGTATGTTAATGGTGGCAGTAACACTGCAGATTAGAAAAAAGACTGAATTATTGCTGAACTCAAAATATTACTTTGACTTTCATTCTTCAAATATTAAATTCAGAACTGCTGAGAGCCAGTCTTCTTAGATGCCTTACTTGAAACGTTCTCTTTTCTCTTGTGCACATCACCACGTCACATCTTTTATCTGATTCACTATTCCTTATGGAACAGCTTGAACAAAGTTTTCCTAATAGAGTGTTGCACAGTCTCATTGATCTCAGTATTTAAATGTTTTCTGTGGATCAAAACTTTCCTTGAAAATCTTTTATTCCATTACTCCACGCAGTTACTCTGCAGACAATACACAATTTTAGCAAGTAAAACCAACGAGTCTTAAGACTGATTCTAAGCAGTATAGGTTATATACTCTGTTCTATAAGCTCTCTCATGTATAAGTTTCCTTCAGCATCTAAACAGCCACTGCCTTTAAGTAATCAGTTAAGAAAATGTTATTAAATATATACAAAATAAATCTCTTAATATATCAGTTCCTTCCTGACCAAAGGTCAACAAACACCAAACTTGTGGCTGCAGTTACTGCAGTTCTTCATGTCATTCTACCATCCTTTTGTCTATCTTTTTCATTTTTCTTTTGAACTCTGACACAGATTCTTTTCTTTGAAACAAAGGAGCAATGATTTCTGAATGAAATTATGTTAAAGCCCAATTACGAAGAAATAACAATAAAGAAAACTTAGCATATTCACTGTTTCACTTACTCATTAAATATGAATGAATATAAAAGATACTGTATTTAATGTATACAGCTGAAATGATTCAATATATTGTTATTCATTTTTTTAATTTTAGAATTCATTTAGGATAAAGCAGTCCATTTTTCACTTCTAGATATTCCCTACTGGAGATTTTAGAGGAATTTTCATTCATCTGGAAGGTTTGATAATATTTATTTTTTCTAATTGAATGGACAAATCCACATGAGCAAATATACATTTAAAATTTACTTGTGCAAGTATTAACAGCAGAAGTTAACTAAGAATTCTGATTCCTAACCCCAACACAGAGAGAATTTCAAGTACTAGGACCAAAAAGATTATTTCACTGGTGCCAATAGAACTCCCTATTACTCAACTTTGAACATGCCACAGACAAATTTAATTTTGCAGGCAAATGGCCGTGGAACATTAATAAGCATAAAGGGTCATCTGAAAATAATTACTGTGAACCATTATTTGTCAAAGGAAACAGGTCAATCTATTTGAAAGAACTCAAAATTCATTCTAGAATAAATCTGTGAAGTCACAGAGATTCTTATTCTTTCCCAGATGTTATTTATTATCTACCAGTTTGGGTCTGCTGCCAGAGGTCCCAATCTCAGACTACATGCATTATGTTTTATTTTGAAGAAAATGTTCAAAATCAAATTTGCACCAAANTTTGAGCGTCTTATATCCACGTTTTTTGCATAGGATCAAAGTATACATCATGTACAAAGATCACATGCTACATAAAGCTCAGTACACGTTATTTTTTGATGGATAACAATGCATTACACTGAAATTCCATCATGTCTACATTCCTCTCTCCATCTGGCCCAAATAAGCTGCTGGGAGCTTGGATCTGAATTCATTAAGCTTCCAGCCCAGGCTCGTAGGAGTGCTCTGGAGTTTGCTCTAAGCTAGTAGGTGTGGGTACGTCAATGTCAGCGAATGATCCAGCACTAGATTTTATAGCATCCTTAGATGACAGATGTTAGAAATCAGTGCAAGCCCACTGTCACTGCAGTAACGAGTGTTGCATATTTATCCTTGTTAGAAGTCTGGATTCAATAGATTTGCTGTGTATAGATTGTTACAAAGCAGACAGCTTAGCAGAAAAGTGTTTTACACTGGAAGGAAGATGCACTTGAAGCTGCTGCAAGGAGAGAGAAAAAGTGCTCTGCCTTTCTTGGACAAAACTGCCAGGGTTCAGTGGTTGCTCAGCAAGGTGTCTGAGCTGACATGTAACACCATAAGAGCAGAGCAGCTGAGTGCATGGCAGTGTCATGCGGGTGGGGAAAGGCAGATGAGGCTTTGGACAGCTATCAGGGATGGAGATGTAGCAGACTGGCCAAGTTCAAACAGCTCTGGGCTTTCCACCCAAGATTTGCTGACAGCTTGATCTGAAGATGTTTCAGGTGACACACTGTGAGCTCTGTGAATCAGCATCTACAAATGCAGTATTCATCGGGACACTCCAAGCCAGCTGTAGTAATAGGATTTTTGCAGAATCATTAATCATCTCTATCGCATAGCCCTGAGGTAGTGCTCCAGACCCACCCAAGACCACATCAATGCCCAAACGAGAAGCAGCACTTATCTCCACAAGTCTACAGCCTGAGGAGACAGTTCTGATTATGGATACTGGAAACAGACACAGAATGCAAAAATGGATGAATAACTTCCAAACACCATAGACATTTGCAGAGGGTTTGTTAGGAAGGGTACGTAGGAACGTAGAGCAAGAGCAATGAAAGAAACAAGATGGGGCAGAGCAGGCTGGTGGGGTGGAAGGCACAGCACAGTGCCTGAGAATCCACCGAAATCCAAAATCTGAGTGTACTAGCAGGGATTTGTTTCCTACAAAGAAGTGTGGGATGTCCTCCTCTCTTTAAGTCCCCTTGTTGCAGAATATTTTTCGAGAGGAAAATGTCATGTTCTTAGATTAAATTTAGTATTTGTAAGTGTTTACAGGAGTTCTGCCACTTCCTTAATTATATTTATAACTTTTATATCTTACAACTATGGAAATAAACCATTCTACGCATTTTTACATCTTAAAAATGCACTAATATTTTATAAAAAATCATTGCAAGCACATAATCCTTGCAATATAATTTTCTTATGATTGTCAATCATATTTATGCAGATAGTCATCTAATGGCTCTGGTAAGTATTAGTTATCTGAGGGTAGGCTGTTTGATTAATGAATCAAAGTAATCAACCACAGACATGAGAATGGAAGAAAGAAAATGTTATGAGTTACATTATTTATAATTCTGTCTCCAAATTTTTAACAAAAGCTAAGTCATTCTTCAGTTAGATAAGATTGTATAAGAAAGTTTTGAACTGGATACTGCAAACTGAAATCAAATTGCCAGTCACCAACCTACACAAGGCTATAGTTTGGTGCAGACAGATTAGATACAGAAGTAAATAAGCTTTGCATCATTAGTGTACTTAATTAACTATTGTTGTTTACTCTCCTCAATTTATTCCTCTTTTTCTGTCACCTTGACATTAAAGTTATTAAGCCTGAAGTGCTGGCAATGGAGTACAGAGCCTTCCAAAAAACAGTAAGAAATTATAATTTAAATAATTATCGTAAACCACACTCTCCTGAACAAATGAAAACAGAATAAGTCACAACATCTGCTATGGACCTGTAGATCCTGTAAGATATTGTCGGAAAAAACAGACACAATTAGGGATATGTCTTAAGTAAGTTTCTAGGAATATATCAGTGTTCAGGTAGAGTAATGTATTTTTTGTACTCCAGGTTGCAGCTAAACTCCATGCAGTGAGAGAATCAAATGAAAATGAAATCACATAGTCCTCACATTCTCCCCAAAAGGAAAGATTTGCGTCTTACTCTTCAACCAACCTCTAAGCATAACTGCTATCCTGGTTTTTGGATTACCTGCCAATTTCATTTTGTGAATGCAGATAGATGATTGTGAATAAGGTATGGGACTTATCACAGTATCTTTCCAGTTGATATTTTAAAATTTGCAGACAGATAAAACTCTCGCAGTAATCTGTAGTAGTTCCTTATTGAGACTAAGGATCACTAACTTTGCACAAGGAGCTGTAGCTGTAGGACTGTATGAAAATAGCACCCCTCCAGAAGACTGCCAATATCCAAAAGTCATATAGTTGTAAGGATGGAGGTAGGAAGTCAGAGCTGAAACCTTTCTGCCACATCAAAGGTCAAATTAAAGATACCATAAAGCTTACAGCACTCAGCTATCTTAACATTGTTCTACAAATTGCCAAGTAAGCCCTTTGAAATCCTCTTCTGAGTGCAGAAAAAGTTAAGGTAAGGGGGTTCAGGGTGGGATCAAGCAAGAGAGATAAAGGGAAGAGCAGGAAAATGCCAAGTTTTCATAACAGCGTGAGTTTAATCTTCAATAATTCCACTTACCTGCCAAACGGAGACTCTGTAAAAAATACTAAACTGCATGAGAGCAATATGGGGCGTCATACTACTAGTTCCCAATTATTGTTCAGTATAAAAGATTAAAAGATAAAATATATAACAGCATCATAATAATCGCAAATAACAACTAGCACAAACCAAATACTGAATTATCATAAGCTAGGACTTAAAAATACAGTTTAATTCATACGTTAAGTAAACAAACAGCTATATCTACAAGGTCTGAATAAGAAAGTTCAGAATGGAGCCCAGAATATATAGTACACGCTAGCTGGCATAATAATAATATTTAAGCTTCCAAATTCAATATCTGGTAAGGAAGAAATCTATCAGAGAGCAATACTTCAGGAGATTAAAAAAGCAAGTATACAGAATCTGAGTAACTGAGAATATTAGTTACAGGGGCTCTAGAAACCTAGAGGGAATTAGTAAACCTTACAATATTGTATACTAAGAAATTTTTCCTATCAAGTTGACTACTGTGGGAATGTAAAGGTAAGGTTAGAAAATAAGTTGGAATATTTTAGATATAACAATGCCTGGTATGAAGAAAGATAGATCCTCAGAAATATGTTCATAAGAAGATGAAGTTTTTAATGCAGTAAAAACCAGGATGTCCTTAGAGATTTTAATCGCTTACATTCCTCCATCAAATAATTGATTTACATTATTTCTAAAAATAGATGAGGTATTGTGGTTTCGGTTTTGTTCTTTTCGTTAAAAAAAAAAAAAAAGTTAATTGACTACTGATTACTTATCTGGATATAGTGCTGAGACATTTTGATATTAACCTAAAAGATACATCTAAATTCACCATTTCAAACCTAAGCTAAATAAATATTAGTCTAAGCTATCAACTAAGGACAAATTAATTCATAAATGCATGCATGTTCCTTATGACTGAGGTGTGCTTTTAGGACCACTTTTCAAATGGAAGTCTGTTTTAATACTTTCTTTGAAAAATGAGCTGGAGCTTTTAAAGCGTGTGTAGGAAACCTCAGTGTGGAGGAACAATCTTTAAGGTCTTTATTCTTTAAAGTAATCTATTAGGAAAAGAATTACATCTATCACTCCAACTCAAATAAAATATTCCCTGTTTAGAAAGCAACCCACAGGTTTGGTTCTGGGCACACCTGTCAGCTGAAGCCCTCATTTTTTGTACATTGTAGGTCTTCACAACAACCCCATACAATGCTACAAGCTTGGGGAAAGGCGGCTGGAAAGCTGCACAGCAGAAAAGGATCTGGGGACGCTAGCTGCCAGCTTGCTGAGCATGAGCCAGCAGTGTGCCGGCAGTACATCCAGGTAGCCAAGGCCAACAGCATCTTGGCTTGTAATAGCGTAGCCAGCAAGAAAAGGGAGGTGATCGTTCCCCTGTACTCAGCACTGGTGAGGCTGCATCTTGAGCACTGTGTTCAGTTTGGGGCGCCTCACTACAGGAAAGACATTGAGGTGCTGGAGCGTGTCCAATGAAGGGGAATGAAGCTGGTGAAGGGTCTGGAGCACAACTCTTATGAGGAGCTGCTGAAGGATCTGAAACTGTTCCATCTGGAGAAAAGAAGGCTTAGAGGAGACCTTATCACTCTCTGTATCTACCCGAAAGGAGGTTGTAGCAAGGTGGGAGTTGGTCTCTTTTCCCAGGTAACTAGCAACAGGACAAAAGATAATGGCCTCAAGTTGCACCAGAGAAGGTTCAGGTTGGAAAATAGCAAAAATTTCTTCTCAGAAAGAGTGGTGATACACTGAAACAGACTAACAGACCAAGGAAGCAGTGGAGCCACTGTCCCTGGAGGCGTTCAAGAAATGTGTAGATGTGGCATTAGGGACAAGAGCTAGTGGGCATAGTGGTGGTGGGTTGACAGCTGGACTTGATTATCTTAAGAGGTCTTTCCCAACCTCAAAGACTCTATGATTCCCCAGGAGTAAGCAGTACCTCCACTTGCAGCTTCTTCTCTTCCAGACATCCCTCATACAAGGCAGTCATCTCACAGAAGGAAGGATTTAAAGCACATTGCATTTAGTCAGGAGACACCTTCAAATTTGTGACCATTATGACTAGTTCACCAGAAAAGCCTGCACTCGTTAACAGAAGTATCATACATTTATAAAACTTGAGGAAAACTAAGATACCATTAGGCTTACCATCCATAAGTTCTTTACAACAAGAGAGTCAGGACAAAGCCTAGCTCATCTAAGATCCATTGTTTTTATTTATTTTTTTTTCTGATCACAAAACACAGAAGAGGAGGAAGACCTGCAGTCCATTAGGCTAAGACGAGGACCAGTCATAGAAATTAGGCGGTGAAACTAGTCAGCCTGTTACTGTGGAAAGAGGTGGCCAGGCTCACCCACATTTTTCCAAACCCAAAACCCTCTCTTTGAGAGACATTCCCTGGTCTCTCCCCAACTGATGTAACAGTCACACAGAGATCTCAAGTCCTATCTGACTTCTCCTCTCCTTGCATTTTCAAGAAGTGGGACCTGGTTTCTGCTTATGATAAGTTCTTTCTATTAGCCCTCCACAGACAGAGCAAGAAAAAAACATCAATGACTGACTTGAGAAAAAACAGATGAATGTATAGAAGCCCTTCATTGAACTACATGGTAGTAATAATTACTTCTTTTGCACGGAGAAATTGATAAAAATTTTAGCAATTTCAAAATGACTAAGTTTGGCAAAACTTTTGAATCAAAACTAAGGGAAGGTAATACTAAAGCCAAGACTTTTGATTTAGGCATTCGTGAATAGCTGTAATAATAATAATACTAAATGAAAATGGTAATACTTTGTAAGTGATTTTTTGGTGGTACAGACTATTTTTGAAGAGCGAAATATCATCAATAACTAAATCACACTTTATATTTAAGGACATTTTCATTCTAGTTAAGGTTGTCCCATTTCGTTACGAGTAGAGAAGTTGAGATTTCTTGCTTGTTTTCTTTAGTAACGATATTTCTTGTCCAACAAGAAAAACTACTTCTCCTTTCCTCACTTTCTATTAGTATCAAAAATGGCATCATTTACACTGCCCTACCTATGACAGTAACATACATCATGCCTGTCAATACAGTTTGTAATAAGAAAGACCTGTCACTATTTCAACAGTTCTGAAACATCTGATGAAAATTATTACTGAAAGACTTATTCCTTTAAAAAAAAAATTCTCATCAGTTAGCAATAAATTGAAAGAATATGAACAATTCACACTATCAACTAATCTCCTGTTAGTTTTAACTCACGATAGCATCTTTTAAACAACACAGTCTAGCAGAATCAGAAAGTTTGTATTTCATTTGTTTATTCTGCAATAGAAGAATGAAATATATGAAATGTCAGCCCAAAAAGTATTCTTGAATTACTTGAACAACATGCAGCATCAAAAATACGTGTACGAAGTTACGATTTTACAAATTCCCATAATAATCTTATTCTTTGCAAACAGCAAAACATCCTAACATCTATCTCCTGGATAAGTTTGAATATTACTGAATCACAAAACAACACACCTCAGGTATAGATAAAATTACCATAACAACCAGCAGTTTTTACATTCCTTCATGGCTGTACAGTTGCTGATTCTATGCAGCAGTATCTTACAAACTTAGAAAGAAGTGATGAATGACAGTTTCATTAGGAATTTAATTTATCCTTGTTAGTAAAGATATCAGTGCTCACTCAATATTTTATATCATTTTCATGCTTCAAAACATCTCAAAATGGACACAAGATAATTATCAAGTTGATCAACACTTACATTGCTTATAAATTCCTGCTACACCAAAATCAACACATTTACACATTTACAGCTACAGGAGATATGTGGACCTGTGGATATTTTGCTCAGCAATCTCAGTTTTGCAGAATGAGAGAACCAAGTATCCTTGCATTTACAACTAATACAAGATGATGACTTGGATACTGGATCATCCACAGGAAAATCTTTTTACTGTGAATTGCATTACATAATTGTGAAGAATAACTAGAGAACTTCTCATGTTGTTTACGCAGGCAATGATAAAACTTCATGATAAACCTAAACTATTTCTGTCAAGCTAAAATGAAGTGTTAAAAGGATCAATGAAGATTTTTAATCCTGTTTCTAAACATTTTAGTTGTCAAGAAACAATGAAATATGAGAAGTTAACAGCAATAACTTTGACATTTTAGGAAACACGTTGTTTAGGTATTATGACCTGGATTGTTTTACTCAATAAGTGCTTGTCTACAAAATATCTGTAAAACCTTTCTTAGAAATCAAAGTTAGACTTGAAGCAATTACTTATATTGTTTGTATTTCCCTTGAAGTGAGATGAAGATTAGTCATTCAGTTGATTACAGTAACAGCAATCATTCGAAAACAAATGAAAGGCACTGAACACCTAGATTTCTGTATTGTCTGAAGATCCGGAAATTCTGACAAAACAAGTGTGTTTAAAAATTATAATTAGTAAATGAACTGCTTATTTGCAAATGTAAAGAGGACAATATTGAACAAACAGAAGTGAGAAGGGAGAAAATTATTCAAAAGAATCAGTGAATACAAAATTCAGTCTCTTCATCAAAGAGTTGATTGTATTTGAAAGCGACATAAGGAAGAGACTGAACTGGAAAATAAAAAGATGACAGGTAATAAAAGCTGTTATACTTTGTTTAAAACTCTCTAACATGCATTCCAAAATGAGTCAAGCAATGTGTTTACATTTTACCTTAAATTACCAAAAGACAAATAATCACTTTTGGTATAATTCACTTTTTTGATCGTGTTCCCAGAGAAAATAAGTTTCTGATACTATTGAAGAAAAAAACAGATTATTACAGAGAAGAGATTATATGTAAAAAACCAAGGCATTAATAGAGAAACAAATATCTCCAAAGAACCTACTGTAACTGCCTGAAAGCTGTGAGATTTGTATAGCAATTTGCATCATCTTACATAGAATAAACACATGAAAGGAAGAAAAGTTTGAGTGCATAGGAGGACTAAAACCACCTGTGGTATTATCAGAAACAAGAAAAAACTTTTGCAAGTAACAGAGGAGGCATCATTTCATACACATAAAGTGAGGTCAGAAATCAAAGTTGAGGCGCAAGGTTGGGAACTATGAAACTTGTAGTCAGAATTTGAGTTAGATAAATTCCTGTCAAATATCACACATTATTCAAAAAGCTGAGTTCTAGACTGACTTAGTTTTGCAAGTACAGGCATTTCTCTGTGAAATTAAACTACTGTTGGCATTCTCTAATTATCTATGTACCTATTAGTGTAACTGTCTCAGTCTCAGAAGAGATCCAGGATGATTTGTAGTAAAGTTTAGGAGGTAACACAAGGATCTCAGGGTTGCTTACTGGAAGCGAAAGAGAGAGGAATGTGGAGAGTAAAGTAAATTTTAAGGAATAAAAATGTGCAAACATATTAAAAAGTTTCTTCCATGGCACCAAGACAGTCACCAAGAAAGTTTTGTCACTTTTCATTACTGCTATTCCTGCTATTGATAAGAGAGGAAAACATTAGAGCTGTCAGGGCTGTCAGTACTGCCTCCTCCCCCTTATTTATTGTACTGAGTCATGGCTGATGCAGTTGAGGCAGAGAACAGGCCAATGGAAACTTCATCAAGTTCAAAGACAGAAAGTCCATCATCTGCAATCACAGAATCACAGAATCACAGAATTGCAGGGGTTGGAAGGGACCTCAAGAGGTCATCGAGTCCAACCCCCCTGCCAGAGCAGGTTCCCTAGTGCAGGTTGCACAGGTGGGCGTCCAGGCAGGTCTTGAATATCTCCAGGGAAGGAGACTCCACAAACTCCCTGGGCAGCCTGTTCCAGTGCTCCGTCACCCGCACTGTGAAGAAGTTCTTCCGCATGTTGGTGCGGAACTTCCTGTGCTCCAGCTTAAGGCCATTGCCCCTTGTCCTGTCCCCACTGACCACTGAAAAGAGGTTCCCCACCTCCATTTGCCTCCTGCACCTAAGATACTTATAAACATGGATCAGGTCCCCTCTCAGCCTTCTTTTCTCCAGGCTGAACAGACCCAGCTTACTGAGCCTCTCCTCATAGGGGAGATGCTCCAGGCCCTTGATCATCTTTGTGGCCCTCCGCTGGACTCTTTCCAGGAGGTCCCTGTCTTTCTTATACAGGGGAGCCCAGAACTGGATACAGTATTCCAACTGAGGCAATGGATTAATGTCTTCCACAGTACAGTACCAACTGGTTCACTAAGAGCTCTGCAGAAAAGGAACACTGAGCATGAGCCAATAGTAGATCCCTGCAGCATGGAGATGTGTGCCATGCCGTTTGCCAGGTTTCTGGTCCCACCAGCATTGCAGCACACCAGCCAGTGCTTTCTCTGACAGCTGAAAGTCCCCCAAAATTGCAGTATGAGTTTGCACACTGGGTGCATATCCACAGCACACATTAGAACCTGCAGCACATTTCTGGACAGGACTCCAAGAATTAGAATACACCAAGCACGATCAAGCAAAGGTAGGTTTTTAGGGCTGTAGGTCTTTCTGGGGGGTGCTCTGCTCTACATTTACTGTTCACAGTGATGGGGCTAATACTAATTATTCTAATTATTCTATGCTAATACTAATTATTTTAGGAAATTATTAAAAAAAACCTCTTCAGATAAAAATTCAGAGAAATTCTAAACTTTGGTAAGTAAACATTGTTTAAGCAACAAAGCTTCTCTTATCTGCTCAAGCACTACTGCTGTTGCTAGCGCCGGTAAGATGCAGAGCAAGGTATATTTTGAAAAGATTTTATTTTGTGTTAACTTTCCCAAGTATATTTACTGTAGAATCCCCATATGATTAGCCACAAAACCTTAGAAAAATCAGTTCAAAGTCAACACTTCTCTGTATATAAAAGAGTTCTGATATAGAAGCCTGTATTGAGCTGATAAATGTCAAGAAAAATAGACTATTCTGCAGAATTGCCTTGAGAAGATTTTATTAGCTTTCTCACAAGATGATACTATATTAAATTCCAGACCTGCTCATAGCTTTTTAACAAGTTTTTTGTCCTTAATGGAAAAATCTTTCACATATTTTTTTCATTTCAGAGTAATTTCACATCAGATACATGAATGAAATTTCATATAATTCCTGTTAGAATATGAAGATTGCAATCATCTTCAAGCTCAAGATTATTAGAAGGTGGATACTATGTAGTTGGTAAAGGGTCTGCACAAATTTTATGTAAAAAATTTACATACTGTTTCTTCAACTTTCATGAAATACACTTTGCTAGATATAAAAACGTATCGTAACTCCTTACAATGGAATATGTATTTTAAACTTCTGTTTAAGAGGCTAATGCCCAGTTTAGTACTTGATTTGGAACAATTTAAAACACAGTGCTGTACTGCTGTATTTTCAGTTGAACAAGAAAATGTCTTGTAAATCTGCCTACCTCCAAGACGAATTAACAATTTGTGTGTGTCCTTTCTTTTACGCTTAGAACAGCAGCTTCCTTAGAAACATCTTTTCATTTTCTCAGTATGTGCAGGGTTCATTTTTATATTCTGTATTGTTTGACAGGTAATTTTACTCTTCTGCTTTGCAGAAGTTGATGGAGTAGGGATTCCACAGAATGTTACTGGATGCTGAAAGTTGTCTGTTTTGCTTGTGTCAAGGAGTTCAGAAGGTAATTTTCAAATGCCTAGAGAAAACTTAAATCTACTAATGGCAGTTTTAAAATAAAATTTAACATAAAAATAAACTTAAACTTATTTATGTTTTAATCAGACGATAAAGACAGTTGTAACTATGAGGCAACTCAACCTCACAGTTGCAGAGCTAGTACTGGTAACTATTTTTTTGTTGTTGCCAGATACAAAGATTTAAAATTTTTATTTTCTATGGAGATCAGAAGTTACATTTTTTAAAAGTTATAAGAAACCCACTATTTAGGGTTTATAAGCAAGGTTTCAGACTTCTGAAAAGTTTTCTTCTACTACAGGTTCCTTCACTATATACTGTTATTCTGTTTTCCAAATGTGTTTGTCTATTTAGCACATAAATAAATAACAAAATTTGCAAAGCTGCTTTCTTAGACTACATGAAGAAATTGAGAGTTAACAGAACTACATGAAGAAATTGAGAGAGATCACCACTATTCAAAGTCTCTGACAGACAGAAGTTGAGTAGTTGCTAATGGCACCAGTGAAAAGCATAGGAGACGATTAAGTATAGCTATTCCAACAGCTTCTTGTCATTCTGACTTCAGATGCACTGAGGAAAAGTCCTTTATTTATATTACATTTCCTCCTTTGTCACCCCAAGGTTAGCCAGTAGTGGTTGCAAATTCTGCTCACTGCCTACAACAGTGATGTACTATGCCCTCAGAGCAAAGGGAGGTCAGCTCCCATCCGAGGCTATACACATTGGTTAATGTCAATCCAAAGTTTCTTTGAGATTAAGTTCACTAGATCTCCCCTCTTCAGGAAGACATATTTCAAAAGCCTTTAAGGATATTTGACTGATCCCAGGTGCTATCTTTGTTTCTGTGCTAATTGCTGAAGACAGAACATTTGTGACACTGGTGGAATCCATGTCAGAATCAGAGATGTCCAAGCCCAAGTCAGAGAGCTGCACCAGAGCACTGCCCGGACAAAGTTTCTAAACTAACTAAACTAACTAAATCATTTTGCAAAAAGATGCATTATGGGAGGTCTGATTCTTGTAAGTTGGGACATGGAGAGGAAGAAATCTGCTATAGCTTTTGGCTCAAGTGGTTTTCGGAAGTATTTGTGTATTTCCTTATTTACAAAGTGATTTTACATCATGCTGACAAGTTCAGGGCCTTACTTTATTAAATGTCTACGCCCAGTTCAAATATGCATCCTACAGACTCAACAAGTTCTACAGCAAAATACTGAGTTTGTTACCAGGCAATACATAAAACATTTCTCATCTTGCCTGAAGCTTCTTAATATAATGCCATTCCTTGTGTCTGGACACTGCTGTATTCCATACCAGAGACACAGACTTTTATACATTATGTTAGTAAATGATGCATTTGCTGCATCTGTTGAATTTTTTTACAGTAATTTGGTTATAATGCAGGTAAACTATTTAAAAAATTCTTTTCATTATAGGTTTTTTTTTTTTTTTTTACCTGAGCTACTGCACACATTCTACACATAGAAATATTGATTCCCCCTCAGTGGGTCAGTGATTTCTCATACCTATGCTCCTGTTTATATGCCGTACTTCATATGCACAAATGTTAATTAGTTGCTAACTTGCAAATTACTACTGTGATTTATCCTCCAGCAAATAAGATTACTACCATCATATTCATCCCCTCCATTTTATGGAGGTTCTCTTGTACCACAGTCTTGATGTCAGCCATATTTGAAAACTCTTGCAAAAGCACCGCAGAACTCTCAGTGGGTTGCCTCCTCTCATAATTAAACAACAAGAACTCAGGCAGGATGAGTATGAATGCCGCCAGGAGTCCAATTTTATAGGGACAGCAGATTATGTTCTGCTTCAATGCTTACAAAGAAATCTTAAGGCCTTTCACAGCACCAGACATTTTATTGCATCCTACTTTCCTTTGCAGCTCTGTCTATACAGCTACATCAGTTTACCCTGGCTCCAAACAAACATCTAATTCACTCAGCAGATTGAATTTCACCTAGTGTCAAGAAGAGCAGTGCTTAGTAACCATATCACACTCTTCAGATTTCTCCAAATCCACTCCTATAATGTAGGAACACACCGATGTTAGCTTATATTATTTATGGGGAAGATAGAGGGCACAAAAAGGAGACTTTGTGATGTTTAAAAATTGCTTCGTTACTCACATAAGAAAGCTGATGTTGGTAACAAGAATGCACATACACCTTCTCCTCTAGGAGAAAGAACAGCGAATATTTAGCTAACATTGCTGATGTGAAGATCCATAATTAGATCAGACACAACATGAAAAATGTTGGTGTCTCAAACTTCTCCATCTTCCAAGGTACTGGCCAATATTAAGTGCACCTCATATGTGAAAGCGTACTATTCCATCAAACAAGCCATGAATCTCAAGAAGATGATTTATCCTTTATTTTCAGAAAACTGACACAGAAATATGATGTCCTACATACTTCTTTACTATAAAGATGATGTCTATGCTCACGTTAAAGAATTCAATTACAATGATATGTTGCTTGCCTTACAGCAAGTTCCATCAGTAATTCCTCTAGTACTTGCTGGTGTTCATACTATCAGAATGGCTTTTCTTTTGCTCCTATAAATATGACAACATAATTATGCTCAACATGTAATGATTTTAAGAGGTACCAAGGCTGAAAGAAATAGTCTCTGTTTCCTGTCAGAGAAGTTTAAAAAAATGAGATAAATAAGCAATGTCATCTAAACAGTAGTCCAGGTTAAAATCATTTTCTTTAGGCATGCTTATTCTGACCCATGGATTTCCACCTGCAAAATTCACAGATGACAGACACTGCATGTATGTATATTAAAACTATTCAAATAAGAAAGCTGAGCAGCTGTTAAGAGTAATGTACTAATTCACAGCCATTTGCTACTCATTTCTATTTGTATCTGCCCAGACATGCTTGCCTCTGAATAACTTGGGTTATGGAGCTCTGTTTTGGGTAAGCTACATGTAGCCATGATTTCAATCACATGTGGCATTGGGTGTTTGTGTGTCAGCTTCTCCCAGTTTAAGTTGCCGTGTGTAATATGTTCCCCTCCCCTGCAGTGCAGGAAGACGTCAAGCAATATGGAAATACTCAAAATATGTTACTGATCCAACAAGTTTTCCAGAAATGAATAATATAGTACGCTTGCAGTTCTATTTGCTAGGCAGAAAAAGGTCTATAATATTCCAGGTACAGTAGCTACTGGCTACAGCTATTGGCTCATTTCAATTTCTCATAGTACCAGAATTTCATGGGCAGTTTACTTAATAAGCAGAAACATTCCAAAGTCCCATTTGGAGCCACCAAACCCTGTCACATATGTATAGAAATGAAATTGTTACTGAAATATATTTCTGGTGGACTTCACAGGGATGCTGTTGTGGTTTATAGACCATAAGAAATGTGGCTCTGAGAGATCAATTCAAAGGCTATACTATGATTCCATGTCAAAGTGGAAGTAAAAAGAAATTATTTGTCTCATCTTCTGAATTCTGCTTTCAGGTGAAGATATCCTACTTAAAGAAAAAGAAAATCTTCAGGAGTCTCACCAGATGCTTCGCTTTTTGCAAAATGTCTTATTAGGCATATTTCTTCCATATTCATCTGAACTAGCAACCATTTAAGCGTTGGTGAAAAGATATTTAACTTAGAGGAAGAAAATCTGTTTCATAAAGCGTTGGCATAATTTTTAATTGGCTTTGTAGAACACATAATCTTATTCTTGGTCTTCATATTTATCTTCAATATATTAAACCCTCTGGGAATTCACACTCAAAATTATCTCGTCATCTCTATCCCTCAATAATATTCAAGTCATGTGGAGCATTCTAGTCTTTGCCAAAGTTATGAGCAGATATTCAGCAAAGATTGCCTATATTTATGCTATTACTTCACAGCATATGAAAATCATAGCATAAGTGACTCACAGTCTTTGATCTAAATAAAAGAGTAATAAATTTTTCCTTCTTGGATGAGGATTGACTATCATTGAGATACGGACTAAAATGCAATTCAAAGAGACGTATGCAATAAATTTAACGGGCTTCACATTAGGATGAGAAGTTTTTACAAAGCTGAAAAAACGGGTTGGGAAAGTTACTTCTTGTTCAGGTTTGTTATACATATAAGTCTCCCCCTGAATCTCTTCTGCTCTATGCAGAAGTTAGCTAACATTTATATCCAAGAGCAGTGTACGTACGGCCATTTGTGTCAAGAAAAACATTTGTATCTAGCTCTTAACTGTTTTCTGTTTTTATACCTCAAATGCCCAGAATGTACTTTCTTTCATCTTTTGACAAGCTTTCATCAGTTCCATATACCTCATCCTCTCACACATCGTTCAATTTTCATTTCTTTCATTTCTTAAATGTGCTGTTATTGGATTTGTATTTTGAAGCTTTCTATTCAGTGTTATGTATGGAACACGTCAAAGCTTTGATTTCCGCTTACGAAATAGAGATAAAAGTAAACATACAAACACTAAATGAGTACCTTTTTAGGAGAATTACACTGCAGGTGGAGTGTAGAATTGATGTGTACACAGTATCGGCAATGAAAAATTCTATTTCATGTTTAGCACAACAAAACTGAGAAAGATCTTTTATCTAACCAGTGTTCTTACTGACATCTGCAATATAATTGTATAGATCTGTTGTTCCTGTTTTGTTTTGCATTTACCTTCCTCCTACTCTCCACTCTTCCTATTGCTCTTGGGTTTTTGTTTTTCAGATAATTATGGTATGAGTAACACACAAGCCTAAATAACTGCACAAGTCCACAGTTTTTTCAGTTTCCTTTCCTCATCCCCTCCCAGCATTGTTTCCCCCACTTTAACACAACAGTAACTATGCAGTCTAGTATTGCAATCAAATCAAGTAGACCTCCAAGTTCCATTAAGAGTAAAAGCGAAATGAAAATTAAATGAAAAATCCCTAATATTTCAGCAGTCTGATCAAAGCACTGCTCTTTTTCCATTCCAATAACCACTAGCTGACAATATGGAAGAAGCCATCTGTATATCAAACTCTACCCTTCATGTAACTCCTCCCTTAACCCCCTAGATCCTGGTGATCACATCTTAAGACAGTATAGTCTTGACATTCTTTTTCCCCCCTAGAGCTATTTTCCATATTGTCTACTTTGCACCTTGGTTTAGTTCCTACAGTCGACGTGTACCTCTTGTTCAGGCAGTGTTGCAGGTAGTGACTCCCCCACTTGACACCTATTCTGAGCTTTGGCTGGCTGGTTTTCCAGCTACTGTTAATCCCTGTTCCGCTCACTGCCTCACAGAGCAGTAGCTGTTTGCATTTCATCTGATTCTTAAAGCAACCCGTTTTGAAAATGCAGGTTATCTATGGCAAGAATACTAGATATATAGCCATAAAACGGTATAACAATACTGTATTGAGTTACAGGAAGCTGCTTGTTTCTTCTACTGAGTTCTAAGAGAACAAATGACACAACTACTGCTGGTTCAGCAGTCACACCTGAAAAACTGCATTTGCTACAGAGATGTTGCTGAATCAAAATGTCTTTTTTTTTTTTTTTTAAAGTCTAAGCAGGAAATACCTTCCATGGTAGGTAGAGATTTTAGAGAGCACCCATCAAAATTTGTAATTGGAGACATTTTAGAGCATCAAATAAGTGTGTGCATAGAGGCTTGTTTAGAAATGAAGACTAAAGAAAATACAGCCTCTGTTAAACATTTCATATAGTGCCATTTCCCCCTGCTGTGCACTTAGGAGGACACAAACATTGAAAGAGAAGTCCATCAGCCTTCATTTATATGTCTACTCAAAATGCAGCAGATATTTACTGCTCTTTACTGTGTTTAAATAGTTACACGAAGAAAAGCGTGCAAAGAGATTCCAATGAAAGCTAGTTATGAAAAAACGCCACAGAAAAGTGGCTCCCCAATACGCTGCAGTGACAGCTACAAGTCTAACAAGTTCAAAAACTGTAGAGGACAATAGACTTTGTAGTTATGATATTCACAGAATCATAGAACGGTTCAGGTTGGAAGGGACCTTACGGAGCATCTTGTTCCAACCCCCCTGCCATGGGCAAGGA
>WBMW01001639.1:326084-349205 GCA_013396635.1 Penelope pileata
ACCAGGATGTCACACGGGACTGTATCAAATGCCTTGCACAAGTCCAGATAGATGACGTCAGTTGCTCTCCCTTTATCCACTGATGCTGTAACTCCATCATAAAAGGCCATCAGGTCTGTCGGGCACAATTTGCCCTTGGTGAAGCCATGTTGGTTACCACCAATCACCTCATCTCGATTTTCCATGTGCCTTAGTAGAGCCTTCAGGAGGATCTGCTCCATGATCTTGCCAGGCACAGAGGTGAGACTGACCAGCCTGTAGTTTCCAGGATCTTCTTTTTTCCCCTTCTTGAAGATGGGGGTTATGTTCCCCCTTTTCCAGTCAGTGGGAACTTCACCAGACTGCCATGACCTTTTAAATAGGATGGATAGTGGCTTGGCAACCTCATCCGCCAGTTCCTTCAGGACTCGTGGATGAATCTCATCAGGCCCCATGGACTTGTATACATACCTTCAGGCTCTTTAGGTAGACTCGAACCTTATCTTCACTCACAGTGGGCGGATCTTCCTTCTCCCAGTTCTTACCTTCTCTTTCTGCAGTTTGGGTGGTGTGTCTAGAGCCTTTGCCAGTGAAGACTGAGGCAAAAAAGTCCATCATCTTGATATTGACAAAGAAGCCTTGTAAATTAATTGAACAACTTTCTTGACTTTTTCTAAAAAAAACTAAACATATATATACATCAAATCACAATATGACACTTAGACCAACAGAATTTATAAACAATAGATTACTGCAAATGTATAATACTGTGAAGTCATGACATGCTTGACATAATACATGGACTAAGTGGATTTTGCTTGTTTGTTCTAAAGGTTTGGTTGTTGTGAGGTTCTTTGGCTTTCATTTTTGATGTTGAAGACTGAACTCATTCAGCTAAAACTGAGTGTGAAAGTCTATTTTTAATTTACATTAAAAAAAAAAAAGGAGGATCGTATTCAGTTTATGTACCAGAGTATAATTCCAATCTGCCACTCTTCACAATTTTCTTATAAATTTACTTGAAGCAGTAGTGTACCATCATTTGAGACATGAATACATCTAACTACAGCTCTCTTCTTCTACAAGCTCACTACCATTCCCTCTATAACTTTACAGACCAAATGATTTCGGTAAAAACATCAGATTAACACTGGATAGAACAGTCTAGGGCTAATGCAAAACAGAACACTCTTGGTACAGCACAGACATTTGGGCCTTAGCAGTGACCATTTTGTTCCGCATGTCCACTCCTGTGTCACACTGCCAGCTATCACAAATCTGGCTAGTGCTCAAGTTACTTCAGCCAGCAGCCTGGTAGCTTTTCAGCTTTCTCAACTATGCTGGATATATGAGCAGAGTTCCCGCTACAGACAAGATTGACATATGAACTCCTAGGTTCTGGGCAGGCACCTCATTTCACAGCTCTGAATCCCACCTGAAGTAATCATCCAACTTACCTCTTTGTTCATTCACAGCCCTTGCAAAAAAAAAATATACATATATATATATACGTAGCACCCTTGTAAACAACATGTTTACACTAGATAGACCAAATTCAGATTTGATTAGATGCTTACCGCATAGCATTCATAATAGCATGCTATAGAAAAGCAGGAGTTGCAGGAAGGGTGTGTGTATGTCAGGGGGTAAAAAAAAATCATTCAGTTTTTTGCAGCCAGATTCAGACATATATGTTGCAGGAAAAGCAGCAAAGGTGTTGCTATTTCCATTGATAAACAGATATGTTTCCAGATGTATTTTGTCTAATGTCTATTCCATGGAGTATTCAAGGCAAGTGGTTCAACCTTTCTGTAGTGGTAATATTTTCCATTTACTCTGAACCTGGGAGACACCAGAAATCTTTGCATAAACCTTACATTAGAAAACAGAACTCTCGCCATGGGATGGATGTTGTTCAGAAGATTATTTTTTCAGTAGTTCCGTGTTGGGGCTCCAGGCAGTAAGTGTGTAAACAACAGTTGCTATTTACATTCCATGGGGCGATATAAATAACAAAAGCAGTTTCTACATCATTTGTGAAACTAAAGCAACAAGTTCAGAGTGTATGTACAATTGTCTGTAGTAAATTGATTCGCTACCATTTCCACTTAAGGAAATGGCATCTGCTGTCTTTCCTTTCTGCTCGTTAGTTCTCTTTGAAATGTAAGCACTCAAAACATTTTTACTCCTTAATTTGCACAAGACTTATAAAAACTGTGAAAGGGTTCAATGCACATGAGTACTTTCTTTGATGTGCACAACTTGCAGTCCAAAAGAATCACAGATGAAATAATGTGGCAGCTACTAATTAAACTGATTGCTACTTCCACTATGTGTTGTAGATGTAATTGCTTCAGCTAGTTTCATATTTTCCAAGCCTTTAAAACATTTTAGTTTTCAGGAGCAAGTTAAATTAAGAGAAATAAATATATAGCAAGAATATATGAGGGCTGCTCCAAAAGTAATACCTCCTACTTTATTATTATTTATTTGACCCATGACATCATAGGCAGATGTCGCCAGTAGAGGCTGAATTAGTAGAGGCCACTTCATTTTGTTGTTGCAGCAACAAGGATGGCAGCAGAGGGGCAGTCTGATAAAACGACGTCAGAAATGGAAGTGCATATGGAGAAAAGGTGTGTCACTGAATTTCTCCATGCGGAAAAAATTGCACCCATTGACATTCATCAATACTTGCTGAACGTTTATGGAGACCAAACAGTGGACGTGAGCACAATGAAACAGTGGGTGGTGCTCTTCAGCAGTGGCAACAGCAACCTGAAAGACAAGCCACATTCCAGACAACTGCACACAGCTGCCACACCATGAAATGAAGAGCATCTCAATCAGCTCATCCATGGGAATCAGTGGATTATGACTGGAGAAGGGTGTACAAAGCTGAATATCAGCTTCAATGCATTGAAAACACTGGTGGCAACATTGGAATATCACAAAGTTTGCACCAGGTGGGTCCCACAAATGCTCACACAGAAACAGAAAGAACACTATATGCAAGTTTGTCAGGACCTATTGAACCAATAGCAGACTGATGGTGACAGTTTCCTGGATTGCATCATTACTGGTGGCGAGACATAGTGTCACGAATACAAGCCAGAGTCAAAACAGCAGTCCATGGAGTGGCAACAGGTGAATTACCCATCGAAGAAAAACTTCATGACACTGCCATCAGAGGGTAAAGTGATGTGCACTGTCTTTTGGGATAGGAAAACAGGAAAATCCTTCTGGATTTCCTGGAACCTGGACCTCCGCTGGTGCAGATTTTCATGAACATGGCATGCAGTCTCTTGTTCATTGCTGGCGAAAATGCATAGCTAATGGTGATGACTCTGTTGAAAAATAGTGTTTTGTAGCTGAGAATTTCCTCTATCAACTAATATTATTGTGCTCTTTGTATCTATTGTTGTTTCCATGGAAATAAATTGGAAGCATTACTTTTGGAGTGACCTATGTAGCTATTAATAGCTCAACACAGTAACAACTTATGCACAGACCCAAAGTTCCAGTCCTAACACACAGAATTTTAAGTGTTTATAATGATCTAAAAAGCAAAAGGAAGATTTATGCTATATTTCATAGCATTAGCAGAATTTGAGTTCTGCTTTGACACACTTTTATGCAAAACCACAGGAAGCAAATCATTTTCCAGCAAGAGTACCAATCAGTGCAACTACTTTATTTTACTGAAACTCATTATATGAGAAGAGCATAATGAATCCTTTTATCTTGTTTAGTAAATCAAAATCAGTCACGTCTCCATAAAAATATACCAGTCGAGAAGTCACTTCACTGACAAAATCAGCAGTTTTATTAACCTCATCTGATCATTTAACCTGAATCATGTTAACAAGTCTGGAAAAATGATGTCTAAATATTTGCTGCAATAATCACTTCAGAATAATGCAAAATCAGAGATTTTATCCAAAAAATCCTCATAGCATCCATCATCAATTTTAATCACTTTGGGCTTAGAACTTTAGAAATAGTTCACAGAAATTACTTTGATACCAATTATATTACCAAATATGGATATCTAATACCTATTTTTCTGTAAGTTTATTTAAATATATCTATGTTAACGCTCTGTGTGGTGCACAGAAACTAAAAAAGTGTCCTCTCAGAGAAAGTAATACAGTTGTGAAATTGAACAAAAATAGTAAAATTGAGTGTGCAGATGTGTAACAAACCTACATTATGGCTCCTACATTTATCCCTAGCATTAAGAATTTTCCTCTGCCACAGAACTCTTGGTGTTACCCACTTGTGGTTAGCCAGCATACATAACTGTTCATACAATATCTGTAGATTTAATGGCTGCTTCAAGGATCAATGTTATCAATGCGCTCTTTTTGATCATATTAAATACATCTCCTGCTGTCTCAGCTTCTTATATACTTGTTCATCTGTACTCCAAATAAAACATAATGAACAGCAGGTGCTGCAGAAAATTAAGGTATCAATGAGCCCCAAACATCCATAGATTATTTTGACAAATAGCCTTGGTTCATAGGTAATTATGAAAAAAAATAATAATTTTTGTTCCTAATTACATTTTTGTATCAAGAATTAGAATTACTTCACTTACACTGAATCTCAATTTAATTAAATAGACTCTTAAAACATTGATTTATAAAGTAAAGTAAGGTATAGAGCATACATATAAAATATAGACAGTGCTATAGTACTTTCCATGTTTGACTTTAGAATTGGTTTGTTAAGGATCAGCCACACCTGAAGGACAGTTTACACTTGATAAAAAAGGTGCAACTGAAAAATTACTAAGGTTACTGTTACTGCAGTTCTACCTGTTACTACTACAGAGTAATCACACGGTCAAAATTTCAAGAATGTAAATATGTTGATTTGAGATTTAAGTAATGAATTTTATGAAATGGTGCGTTATCAACAATCTTGAGTTAATGCAAACAAGAAGGTGTTGGGACAAAGCTTTGATACTGCAGATGTACCCACTATATCTGGATCCATTACATGATGAAATTGTTAACACTGATCCTTTGAGATAATATTCTGAAAGAAGTTGTTTTAGCCTGAAGTTACTTCCTGTCTTTTCCCCCAGCTACACAGAAGTTAGCTTACTTCCAGATTCGGAGGTCCAAACTGTGATGGGACTGGAGAAAAACAGAGGAAGAACAGAAAACAGGAATCAGTTAAATCTAGCTGGGGACAGACAGACATGCACCTACTTACTGAACTAAATTAGGATGTGCATATACCCCAAAAGTCAATGTTTTTCAAATGTATGACAAATAGGATAACATGAAATGGCATCAATGAGCTCAGAGCTGTAGGAAACTACCCCAACATTTTACTAATGTTTTGTAACCAAATCTGGTGTTAGAAATACCAATAGTCACAACTAATTGACGGCAGAACTGAGCACAACCTCATCTAAGAGAAAACTTGAGTCTACTGAAGCATGAGCAGCTAAAGGTACATTTTCTGCTTGCTACTAAGGTTCTTGGAAGCTACCAACCAGTCCATTACTTCTATCAACCAACTCAGTTCCACCTGTGTTCCTAGATCCTAACTATGCCGCTACCATTCACGTGAATGTTCTCAGAATTGTGTTACAAATTTGGGGCTATTGTCTTACATACACATCAGCTTCCTCACGTTTCCACTACTGAAGATGACACAGTTCAGCCTGGATAACAATGTCATCTAGCATATTATCATCTCAATTTACTAACAAAACCGTGAGTGAACTTGTGAGTGAACTAGCTAGCAGTTAAAGCAACAAATTTAGTTTCTTGCCCCTCAGGGGTGCTGATTCCTTGGTACAGTTTCAAATAGTAAAACTAATTCAGGAAAATAGTAATGTCATCACCATCCTAACTTTCAAGAAAACCTGTTATATGACAGAGCAAAAAGCATGGACCAGCAGCTGATTTGTTCTACATAAAAGCAGCAAAGCCTGGCTGAATAGCTACCGAATGTTAAACAAAGTACTGTGGCATACGGCCAACATCTTCCCAACCCCTTCTTTTTCATCTACTACATAGGTAAAAGGATGAGTGGGTTTTTATCCTAGTTTAAATCAGAGTTTGGAGCCAAAAAACCAATGTCTGTGGCAAAGAGGGTAGTAGGGTATAAAGTCTATAGCGTGCTTCTGTTTTCAAACATAGATCCTTCACTTACTAAAAACCTTGTGCTTGAACTTAATAAAGGATCTGTAAAGCCCAGTCACTGAAGATTATATTACTTTTCTTTTTAACATAGTTTACTTTCTATAGTCAAACATTTAGTGTACAGGCATTTTATATTTAAAAAGAATTTTTATACGCAAAAGTTTGGGACAAATAAATTAAGTCAGTATTTCAGTTGATAGACTGTATGGATAACATTTGACTGTCATTATTTCCTCAGAATGTTCCTTTTAAGGATGATTTGCTCTCTGTTTCCCCACTAATTTCTCTATCTAACCATCATTTTACCATATTTGTCTTCTGACACGCTTCTTTCTGTCTTTAAAACACTGCTTACAAGAGCTTTAATGTCATGTTACTGCAGCAAAACAATACCGTGTTCCAGTAACTAACTTTACTGGCTGGCATTACCATCTTGCTAAAAAAATATATCACATGAAAACATGTCCTAAAATATGCCATCAACGGCATAGTGCAAATCTTTCCAGCATAGGGTTTTTCTTCCCACCACCCCAGAAGAAGGTTGTGATGAAGTCTCAATTGTTCATTAAAGTATATCCACAGAATAAAATGAGATTACCTATATGAAGACAAATGAGGACCACTTTCAAAATCACCTTATTTAAAATATTAAGAAGCTTCAGGGTGGAGTTTCACAGAACAGCTCTCATGGCGTAAAGCTAGTCAACCTGTAGCAATTCATACAATAATTAAATTCACAGATACTCAGAGAGAACATTTACCTGTATAGTGTCCCTGTTACTTCATAAATCACAATATCTAGCAGAAACATTCTCATCTCACAGCATACTGGATAAAAATATTAAATACAAGACCTTTTATTGATCTCATGAACCACCCACAGGCCAAACAACATCGAAACAGAAATCATAAACCAACATTATTGTTTCCTAAAACTGCAGCTTAACTCCTAGAACAGCTGAGCTGTGCTGCTAAAATTAATGTTTTATGACAAGAGACTGCTAAATGAGAAAATGTGATGGGGGTGCTACAGAGTTCAACAGTCTAGAATTCCAGATTATTCAGGCTTGTTTTCAGAATGTTTAGATTCAACACAAGACTAAAGGAAGAATGAAACTCTTTATATTTCACACATTATTATCATTGCTATGGACTATACCAACATTTAGTGTCAAATACTCCAGTAGCGACCTCCAATTATTTTACTGTAAATTCTATTAATATTGCTTTCATTAAATACTAACAGCACACTGTAGAAAATAAACACTGCATCTCAGCCAACCTGGTACTGCTGATGAAGTAAAGAGCACTTTAAATGTACCCTTTAAAATTCAGGTTCTAATATACAGGGTGGAAATTTATACAGAGGTCACAGAAACCAACTGAAAGATCGCCAGTTAAAATGACTTACTGTCATTAATAGAGATTATTTAGTCAGTAACATCAGCATCTCTTTCTTTTCTCAGCTATTGAGACAGAAGCTAAGTATAGTGATGTCACATGTCTTTCAAAAACGCTAGTTTTTGTCCAGATCAACTTAAAACTGCAGTTTTGGAATACAGCGCTTTATCAAACAGATGAACTGCAGCACTCTCAGGAGAACTTCAAACATAAACGTTAGCGTGGCATGAAACTGAATTATACTGTTTTCAAACAGCTGTTCGAGCTCGTCAGCAAAATAACGATGGCAGAATTATAAATTTAGTGCCATATCTTCCAAAAAACACTCTTTTCATTACTTTTATCCCTTCAATAAAAACAGAAGCCTGTTACAAAAAAGCACCACAATATTTCACAAAAATGAACTTCTGCTTCTACATGACATTTGTACAAATTAAGCATTTTTTTCACCTCCTGAATCTTCAAAGTTTTTAAAGCATAACAGTAAACAACACAGAAATATGATATGCTAAGAATATGCGTACACATATACATTCTAGTTGCATTCAGAATTTGTGTCTGACCATCAATCTTTGTCAAATTAATTTGTTTGCATGCTATATCAAACTTTGTAGATAGATAGTTTGGAGGGCTCAGAGCCACACACCGCAAAAAGGAATTCTTATATATCAGATGACCCACAGACAACAACAGGATCTTTGTTGATTTATAAATGGCTAGTGTTCTGTCCTCTGAATGAGGATCTGCAGAGTTAGAGAACCCAAAACACGTCTAATTAAACAGTAAGACTATTCTCACCAGCAGGATAAGTACACAAAACCAACTGAAATAATTTCAGACAGTCATTTATAACATGAGATAGCTATGAGCTTAATAGAAATTCAGCCAGCTTTCACCTTGTGAGATCTAAGGCAGCACCTTACTTTCCACCAAATACCATGATATTCACACTCAGATCTGCGTTGAGTAATATTCACTAATAAACAGTCCTCTTTTGGATTTGCTGTGCTTTCAAGGCACAGCAGAGTGAAAAAGAACTAGACCTAGTAGCAGAGGGTAGGGAAGAACCTCCCAAAAGAGAATTTGTTGCTAACATGCTGCAATACATTTTTTACTTTCTTCCTTTTGACCTATGTCTGTAGGTTTCCTTTTCCTGATAATCCAGCACAGCATATCAATGCTGATGCAGTGTTGTCCTTGAATATATGGAGTACAATATAGAGATAGAACACTGAATAAAGCCATTTAGGCTCTTACTCCTGCAGTGTCATAGGGTCAGTGCTGACAAATCTTGCAGGAGAAAAGAATTCTTCAGCAGTAGAGAAAGACTGAACATCATTCACAGATATAGAAAGTAGAATCTTGAATAGATGAACAGCTTGATCCACTCAAAACTTATGCTTTCCCATTTCTTGAACCTGCCATGCACTTCAACGCTTTTTGACACTGAATTGTTGATGTGGCATATACAAGCTTCAGCTATATGGGGCTGTTTAGGCATAAATTTAACCTTTATAACAATTGGAAGCCTCCCTTCTCCTTTGTTCAACACTTCCTTCAAGGTTTCTAGGTCATAGTTCTCCTAAGACAATGTAGAAGTCTAAAGGACAGCTAATATCTCTTGGAGTTTGTGTTTTGTTAGAAGTAATTGCTTCTGGCTTAAATCTACAGATATGTACTGCTGTAAAAAGCTTTTGGTAGCCCATTACCTCTAGGTAAAAATGTGACAGCAAAGATTCGTAAGTGAGGTCTCTTACAAGAGACAACCAAAGTAATCTCTAATAAGAGAAATAAATAGTTATCTCCTAGCAACTAGATAACATTCACTTTCCACAGTGAATTTTAAGGAAATTGTCCTTGAATGTCCATACCTGCTCTGGGAAAAGAAAAAAAAAAAAAAGTGGGGACTGGGCAAGTTTTGTACAGTAGAATAAAAGAAAGGCATAAGGAAGGCACAGTGACCGAAGCCAATTGTCTTTAATTATCATTTTCAGCTTTTGTTTTTATTACTGATACTTTATGATTCATGTATCAGAACAAGTCTAATCAGAATTGTGAGTTTGTTGAAATACACTTCCCTCTTTGATCTGACATTATATTAAAAACCCAGATGTTATTTGGATTTATTTTACTACCCATTCAAATTCTACATTCAGAAAAATAAGTCACCTCTGTCCTGAAGTACAGCAATATCTTAAGACTCTGGTCTGGACCACAGTGGCTTCCCAACACTCAGACAGCCCACGCTGGTGTATGGCACAGATTCATAGCAGCAGTAAGAGGATTAAGACAGCCTGATATAGAACAGGCATTTTTAGCTTGCAGGAGACAACTTGATAGGATCAGCTGTAGCAAAAAATAGAAAAGGGATATGCACAAATGGAGCAGAATTGCTTGAATACTAAATTTGAGCCACCAACTATGGATACCAGCTGGTACCTTATGGGTACTCATATACCTAGTGAAGGGAGTTTTGAAAAAGTGCACACTGGAATCCCCAAAACCTCTGAGCATCACCTAGCTGCACGGTCAGCAAAACATTTCCTAAACTTAGGCTGCCACATCCAACATTATTGATAAAAACGGTATCATGTTCCTGACACCACGCTGAGAAATAAGCTGAAAGAGATGATAACAGCAAGGCACGAAACACATAACTGCAAGGAAATGAAAAGCCTCCCCAGATCCCAGAGTATCAGCTTGGCACAGAGCAGAACACACCCCTCCTCTACCAGGTGAACAGCTGCTGTATGCTTCCCTGTGATTTAAAAGCATGGCTGTTAACTAAACGCAATTTGGCAGAGGCATCCTCTGAGGCTCCCACTCGTTTGCACATGCTGAGGTCCTCAAATTGCTTATGCTCCATTAGATGGATTTTAAGCTGGTTTTGGTATTCACACAGAGTTACAGTCACAGCAAAGCTTTTCTGGACAGGACACACAGTATGTGAAAGATCAGTAGTGGACTTTCAGCATGAATAGGCTGCAACCTGTAATGGTACACTCATAATAGGAAGGCTCTTCAAAAGCTTAGAGCACAGCAAGAATGCCAAATGAACAGTATATGTTTACATGTTAATTTGGTACGCTCAGGTATGATCCAAAACTACTGACATCCAAAAAAAAAGATTTTTTGAAATAAATGGACATCTTAGGAGGCACTTCACATTCAACCACTACAGGGGAAATGTTTTTCAGCCTGAAAAATTCACCCTAACTATAGAGCAGACACAAAGACAAGCTGGTAGTCATCTCTTTTACATCACCTGAATATGAAAAAGCTATCCTTACCAACTCCAAAAAAAACTTACTGAAAATTTACCCTTTCTTGAAAATTTACTTACAAACAAGAAGCATGATTTTGTCACTTAATTCCATATAAATGAAACAACTAGATCATCTGTATATATCTCAAGAAGAGATAATGGTCAATTACTTGTTTGAGATGAAATAGCACCTACAGTGCATGATAGAGGTTACTCCATTACCTCTTTGAAAAAAGGATTCATGAACCAGACATTCATGAAACACCATTTACACTAAAAAGCCTTAAGCAAGGATTTTTAAAGCACAGCTTCTTAATGCTCACTATTTAAGAGTTACACAGTTTCACATCTTTTACAATTTATGGGGAAAAAAATCCTTGTTTCTCTTGCTAATTTTTTCATAATACAGAGTATATCAAAAAGACCAGAGTCAGTATTATGGTTTGAGTGCACACAGTCTTCTAAGTTGGTAGCGTGGCATAAGACATACTTTAAAAGAGCTGAATAAATCAGTGTACTTATTGCAATGCTACTGTTAATACAAGGAATGGTTTGCATTTGCCATCTTTTCTAAGCTATACAGAAAAGTTTCCATTAGAGAATCATAGAATCCTTAGAGTTAGAAGGGACCTTTAAAGGTCATCTAGTCCAACTCCCCTGCAATGAACAGGGACATCTACAGCTAGATCAGGTTGCTCAGAACCTGGTCCAGCCTCACTTCAAATGTCATTTGCCAACATTTTCTTCAAATAATTTTGAATATGTCACTTCCTCAAATAAGGTGTTATTTGATGAGCATGAATGTTTGGGCAAGCATCTACTATGCTTCACATATTTCATGCCTTTCCAAAAGGATTTAAATCTCCTGACCAGCTAATCTCAGGTTATAGGGGTTAAAATATTAAACAACTCTGAAATGACTTTGAATAGAATGGTAAAACATGCATTTCAAAATTCAGTTCAAAATAAGCTTTTTTTTCCTTCTTTCTGAATGAAGAAGACAGCATAGGAAATGTAGTGAAAGATGAGCAGACAGGTAGCCTGAAAAGCAACTATAGTTACCTATGTGTGCTTGAATACATTCAGGTTTTTGGAGATCAAAAATAAACTTACACTGAGCATCACTGCTGGATACAACATATGGATTTGCTGTATTTCTTTGTTAAGGAATGGCATTTTATATTTTCTGAACCTGAATTTTTAGTGTCAGAGCATTGAGAAAAATACAAAAGTCAGTCATCTGAAAGAGTACAGCATTATCAGCCTCAGCTGTCACTGCAAAGACTGTCAGGATCAGCCTTACTTGACTGTACTTTACACCTCTTCTCTCTTCAGAAAATGGAAATCTTGGAAATCTTATGTTAGTTATGCCATGAGTTAATTATACCAATTAACATGAGGATACATTGACCCTGATCTCACTGTGCTCCGGGCTCTGACAAAAACTACCATCTGTTCCAATAATATCCTGTAAATTGCATCTTTATAAGAAAATCAGCATGTTACCAACTTCATCATAAATAGCTTTTTTTTAAGTCACTAGTGGAATATTTCCATGTGTATGTATACACACATACGTAGTAATGCATGTATATGCCTGCTGTATATGCATACTGACTATGAAAGTATCCTTTCATTTGTAGACAGTTCCAAATTGTCACATTCTGTAACTTCTTAGGTTCAGTTATAGTGCAATAATTGCATGATGACATTTTGGACAGAAGCATCCCATGGATCAGTCAGCAGTAATACTTTGTACACCCAACCAGAGTGCCGATGCAAGCTCACTAGCATACTCCAGCTGAAATCTTGGTTTCTATTTTCACAGAAGACAATGAAATCAAGCAAATCTTTTTTTGCAGGTATAATCAAACTCTGTGCTACATCTTATTTTGCAATATTGATAGATCCTGCCTAAACTGCTGGGCTTAGTAGAGTTAATTTCTTAATTGTTACCAGCTTATTGAATTCTCAATGAAGAACTGTACTCTAAGCAAGAGCACCTAAAAATACTTCTCTACTCTCTTTTCCTAGAAAAAAAAGAGCGATTCATCAAAGATCTTATTAATAGAGGAATTATCACACATTTTTAAACAAGACTACAGTTTTGAGAGCAGTTATATTTTTCAGAGGTTGCCAATACAAATTTCTTCTTGGCAACGTTGAACAATCTTAACTTTATTATATCACCATTAACCTCAGTTTATTGCATCAACATGCAATTCACAGCTTTGCTGCGTGGATATATCACCAAATAGGGCATTTCCTAACGGGAAGTATTGTCCATGAGCTGAGTAAGCTCAGTTGTGATAGTTTTGTCTGAGTTCCAGGAATCTGGGGATGATAAACTGCCCATTTCGAGGACAGCTACATGATGCTCTAGTACATGGAATGAAGGAATTAAATCTGATGAGGTGATAGGTCATGAAAGCAATCATTAATGACTTCCAAGTTTTCATAGTATTATCGTAGAGTTATGGAAATATAAGTACAGGGAATTCCCAAGTACTGCTGGGGTGAAACTCTTCCTTTCTAGTTCTGAAAGCAATTTGTGTTAGAAATCTAGTGCTGGACACCAAGTAGATGTTTTGACCTGCATACCACAGGCCGCACTGCCATATGTGGAGGCTTTACATTTTTTTAAAACTATTCTGCAATACTTATTTTCTGCTTCAGATTCATGCTACTTGCTTTTCATTGTATGGGCAGTAACTCTGTTGGTTCAGTATCACTTTACTCAAGTCCCACAGAAAGCATTTTCAAATGCTTCCTATATCACAGAATCACAGGGGTTGGAAGAGACCTCTGGAGATATATTGTACTATCACTATCAGTGAAATATCACAAGATGCTTCCTCTGAACAAAAATAAAAATAACAGAGAACTGAAATCCCTGACTAAATTGAACCACTCTGTGTTAAAGCCAGAAATATATTCCATAAAGCCACTGGAACAAAATGAATCTGGCTTCATTATATGTTTTCTATTTATACTGCTGCACCAAGGAGGTCTACAGAAGACAGCAATGTAGCACCAATATTCCCTCCTGTATGCAGTGTACAATATTATGCATAACTGGAGGCAGAGTTAAGGCTATAACGATATCTAGAACCAACAACTCCCTCACTGTTGATCACTTGAGTCTAAGGCAGTAGTGTTACTTTAAAATACTTAGAGCTTAATATAGAACCACAAATGTTGTGTAACATACGCATATATATGAGGGCTGCTCTGAAAGTCATGCCTCCTATTTTATGATGTTGGCCCATGACATGGTGGATGTTGGTGGTATGGCAGCAGAGGTTAAACCTTCCCACCAATATTCCATTACATTTTGTTGTCATGTGACAGATGGCAGCAGAGGGGCACTCTGACACAATGGCATCTGACACAGGAGTGCGGATGAAGCAAATGTGTGGAATTGAATTCCTCCATGCAGAAAAGATTGCATCTATTGACATTCATCGATGTTTGCTGAACGTTTAAGGAGATCAAACAGTGGATGTAAGCACAGTGAGATGGTGGGTGATATGTTTCAGCAGTGGCAACAGCGACATGAAAGACAAGCCATGTTCCGGATGATCATGCACAGCTGTCACATCTTGAAATGAACAGCATTTCAATCAGCTCATCCACGTGAATTGGTGGATTACCACCAGGAAACTACAGCTAATGATGGTGACTATGTTAAAAAATAGTGTATTGTAGCTAAGAACATGTTCTATCAAATAGTGTTATTACACGGAATCACAGTGGTTGTGGAAGGGACCTCTGGAGACCATCTAGTCCACTCCCCCTGCTATAAGCACATCCCCTAGAGTAGGTCACATAGGAAATCATCCAGGCGGGTCTTAACTATCTTGAGAGACGGAGACTCTACAACCTCTCTGGGCAGCTTGTTCCAGTGCTCTGTCATTCTCATAGTAAAGAAGTTCTTTCTCATGTTGAGATGGAACTCCCTGTGTCCCAGTTTTTGCCCATTGTCCCTTGTCCTGTCACCGGACACCACTGAAAAGAGCTTGCTCCCATTTATTTGATTCCCGCATGTTAGATATTTATGAACCATGAAGAATCCCCTGTCTTCTCTACACTGAACAATCCCAGGTCTCTCAGCCTTTCTCATAAGGGAGACTCTCTAGGCCCCTCATCATCTTTGTGCTCTTTGCATCTGTTGTAGTTTCCATGGAAATAAATAGGAGGCTTTGCTTTCAGAGTGACCTATGTATAAACACAAATATTTTATATCAAAGTATAAGCTTGTATGAGAGAATTTTGGTCTCAGTCTTTCCTTGATGAACCTGACATGAAGGTATTTCACAACGAGATCGTTTGGATCCTATGCTCGCCACTTCAATTTGCCTACTTACTAGTGAAATCAATTCTACAACAGTTTGGTAGTATTTTTCAAGTACCGTCTTAAAATTCTGCTAAGTTTCTTCCCTGAAGCAAATACTTTGTTCAAGTGGGCAATGAAATTATAGCTGTAGAACAAAGGAGTGAAGCCCTACTAGCTAAAAAAAAGATCCAGTTTTAATGAGTGAAAAAGCCCTGGTACCACCATAAAATAGGGAAGTAGGATAGGTGTACTTTTTTCTCCTCACATTAAAATGTAAACTAACACTGCATAGTAATTGTGTTTGAAGCTTGCAATGAGATCATTTGGTTTTATTTGTAATCTTACAATCTTGTTTAATCTTTATAACAGCAGTAATAGAACAGAAGTGAATGGCTACAAGTCAGCTTTACAAATCACCCCCAACTACAGAAGGGGGAGCTTGCATGAAGGGAGCCTTGACTATCCAAGCACACACTGGCCATCTGATCTTGGACACCGGCATTAAGTAGGGTAATCATTTGGATAATTATAGTATTGGTTGCCCAGTGCTCCCATATGTTCTATGAAACAAACCTCTGGCATTATGAACACGCTGTAGGGTGATCTGTCAGAACCGAAATGGAGGTACCTGAACCACTAAAAAGGGTGGCAAAGCTTAATCTAAGACAGTTAATGGAACCACATGTTCCCAAAGATCAGCTAAAGCCAGGCTGGTCTTCAACAGCTTAAGCTTTGAAGGTAAAAGTTATTTCAAACTAATACAGGTAATCCAGCAAAGAGGCATCTTTGCCAATCCAGTACTAAACCTAACTTTTTTAAAAAAAAAAATTAAAATCAGACAACACAATATCTCATTGGATTCTTCTAACAAACAATTATGAAATAAAACAGTTTGCTTTTATCAAGCCTTTTGCATACAGTGAAAATTTAAGAACAGTTAGAGTAATGCCTGTTGTATCAGATACTTAGTTAACTAAATATCTCAGATACAGTGTTCAAAACTTTCACCAGAATGAATTGCAAAAGATATCTTCACTCAACTGTGTTTGAGAGTTCATGGTAATTTTCGATTTAACTCAGCAGAGAAAAAAGGACATAGTACATAAAGTACGTATATATTTCACTGTATGTTTTCTTTACAGAGATACCATTTACACATTCTAGTGAACAGACCTATCCAGGGATTTAGTTTAGAACTCAAACAGTTTCTTCCTAATTGCCATTCTACTGTGGCAAAACGGCACATTTGTGGCCTTAATACTTTTCTAGACTACAACAAACATGCCTGATATGGCAACTTTGTACAAGCTTCACTTAGACTTTTTGCACCTGGATTAAAAAATGCATCTGTTCCTTTTCTCCACCTCTGGAAACAGTGAATGAGTCAAAATAGTAGATTCAATCTAATTTAGTCAGTCTCCAAATTCTGGATCAGTATTTTCTTGTACCCATAAACAACACAACATCTTAATCCCCCATCTACTCTAGATCTGGGAACACAGAGGTTCTTCTGTGGACCTTCCATCAGAAGAAGTTTATTCCGAGATATGGCTTTCATGTTAAATTGTTCAGAAACCAAAAGATTCTGCAGAAAAGCAGAGAATCCTTTTGATGTGTTAATCAAATCTCTTCAAGACACTACCACTGCAATCAACTAAACTTTTCTGTAATTCTGCTTAAAAAGATAAAAATCAATGAAATTCCAGAAGCTGTTAAATAAATTACTGAACTGGTGTCTAGGTGAGACATTTTGGTACCAATGCCAGTAAGTATAATGTATGAATACAAGAAATACTCTCCTGTAAATAATCAGAAAGCATCCTTCAAACAGTCCAGAATTTATTTTAGAGGAGTGTAAGCCTTACTGAAACAGAAAGCATAGTCCATTTAATCTTGCTGAAAGGATTTGAAAAGTTTTATATGGTTGAAAGAAATATAGCATATTCTGTGTTGGTTAGATGTAGGAACTAGATATATATATAAATTATAATTGACCAGTTAGAAAGTTTTACATGTAAAGGCTATTTACATGCATCCCTTTCACATACTTACACAGCATCTTGGTGATCTGAAATATTTAGATATCCTAATCTCATGGTGCTCAAACTGCTTCATCAGATGAAGTACAGCTGAAAATTTAGGACCTACCCCTGTATAAACTCTTACAGAGTCCAGCCATATGCTCACATGCCAAACTGGCAGTCAAACACTCCCTACCTGTTGGATATGACAGTTATTACTTAATCCAAATGATCTTTAATTGTCATGTCAAACTGCATTTATCATGCAAAACTTGGTAGAGTGCTCAAACTTTCTCTCGTGTTTGGCAGAAAGCATCGTCATTATAGTCTGTTACAACTCAGATGTGGCATCAGGTGTCATTTTAATTTTCTCCCAAACAGCTCATGATCCAGGACACCAGAACTAGCAACATACCCTGCCACAAGGGCCATTTAGCATCTGCTGACATCCTGGCCTTCTATGGCACAGAGGATTTCTGTTGCATAGCTTCCACCATTAATCCCCTCTTGCTAGCCTTTGCTTTTCCTTACAACTTCAAAGAGCTGATAAACTGTTTGACTGACAGCAAGGACTGTCAAGGTTCAATATTATCAGCGTGATAAAATAAACAAGTACTTATCTGTTTTTAATCACCCAATTGAAGGCTTGCTTGAAGTTTTCTTCCTGTACCTATCTGGGGAATATATCAGGTAAGTATCCAAAAGAGCTAATCTTTGACTCTCCTGTTACCTTGCTGCTGCAAGTAGCTTTGCCCTTGCACACAAGATTTTGCCACTTTTGAGTTTACTGCTGAATTTCACAGAATTTAGCACCTTGGCATCAAGTTGTCATCATGAGACATGTGGCAAGAACAGTTAAATGTCTTTGATACTTCATGTTACAATACATATTTACCAGCACATTACAAAGTCTCATTTGCATAAAACCCATTGTAATTTTTTTGAAATATGAGAAAGTTCTTTGAAAGGGACAAGGCTGGAAGTAATAGCATCACACAGTTCAAAGATAATAGTAAAACACTGCAAATGCTAAGGGATACATCACTTAAACCAACCATTCTGCCATCTATAACAAGTCTTCTTGCCTTCCTTAATCAAATATTTTGCGACTTCAAAATTCTAGTACTCCACACACTTCAAAAAGTTGCAGTCTGAGACCAAGCATGAGGAAGAGCCTTCCTTAGAAAAATAATTGGATTAGTCTTTCAGACTGAGTTTCTACTGCTTCATTATTTCAGATAAGGACATTTAAAAAAAAAAAAAAAAAGCACAAAGTCAGAAGGCCAGAAGTCAAGTACTGCTGCTAGATTGATTCAGAAAACAGACTCTAAATATAGCACTAGCATTTCATTTAATGCCTCCTGTCATGTCAGTAGCCCTTTGTGTGGGAAATAACTATTCTAGGGAGGAGAGTTACAAAAATACTCACTTTCACATTTTTGATCTCCCTTGTTAGTACTTCACACAAAATCATAAAATCCAATGTTTTTTCTTTCAAGATGACACTTTTCATTACAATTTACTAAATTCACTGTAAGGGGTACAGACTTACATGAACACTAAATAAGGATCCACTTGTTTCTGCGACACATTGCTGAATGAATGGCAAGTACCTTCAACACTTTAGATTTAACACTATTTTGACTACTAAGGTGCCATTTGTGTCTCTTTCTCTTCCTCCTTTCCTCTTCTGTTATTATCTCTTTCAGCACAGCCTTTTCAGGCAGCCCTGAAGGAAAGAAAATCAGAATAAAGTCTTATGAACGGAGAAAAACCAAAGCTGTTCCTTGTCTTAAATACGCTGCGGCATCAGTTGCCTCCTGCAGCTAGTCTTCTTTTGGAATCCAAGGCTTAAAATTCAACAGCAGCTCTTGTACAGACTAGATGGTGTTAAGGACCCCATGATGCATTGAGTGCACCACTCTACCATGAGTCAAGGTAACAGTGAAACACCCACAGTCACCACAAAATGGGGAATGTTAATGAATGAAGGCATTAAGGCACTTTCTCCTGAGTAGCATAATAAAAATAAAACAGGATTTGACAGTTATGTCAGCTTTTCAGAGACACGCTATAACACCCTAAAGAAAAGAGACTAAAGGAATGACTGTTTGCACTTAACGCTACTTAGCTGAAATCTTAAGAAAAAAAAACAGCCTTCCACCACCTGCCTCGAAAACATATCCATAAAGAGGAAACAAATGCCTAAACAAGCAAAGTTTAAACACCACTGATTGCTATAACTCTGTAACTGCCACCTAACTTCATTTGGTTAACGCTTTTTTTCTGAAGAGATTGAATAAAAACAGAAGTGGACAAGTGTTAGAGTGTTTTTTCAATAACTCAAACAGAAAAAGTAGTTCATCACTTTAATCAATTTTGTATTTGAACATCTTGAAATAGTCTCAGAGAAGAGGCAAAACAGCACAGTTACCTGAATAACCTCAGAACAGATAATAAATACCTTCATCAACAGCAGCGAGCAAGTACTTCAGATCACTCAAGATTTCAGAGAAATCATTCCAAAAAGTAAAAACTGCAAGCTGGGAATGTTACCCACCTCTTGTGCATTTTGCAGCAAAATCTTGCTGATTAGCCACATTAGACCTTTCATTATGGACATTTACATAGAAAGACCAGAGGAGAGAACTGTGTAGTTTCTTTGCCCTCAAGGCACTTTGGTAAGCTGATTTTTCCCTTAAAATTTAAGGCATACAAAGCAGAATTAACTGAATGTTATATAAAATAGCACAAAGTGATTTAGAGCGACACAAAAAAAGGCAGGATCAAAGAAATGAGGCAATTAAAACAGGGGAGGAAAAAAAAAATCCTCCACCAGAAGTAAAAATTGGCATTTTCTTCGCTATCAGGCATTGACAATACTGTTGAAAAAGTCAAAAATGACACTTAGAGAGCTTTAGCTTACCTGAAGACCACCAGCTCATAGCTTCCCAAATACCACCCATGTGCAACAGATTCTCTCACGCAAGCTTGCACATTTGGAATTGATAGCAACAACTTAGTGTTCCACTCACACACATTACAGCTTTACCTTTAGGCAGTTAAAATACTAGAAATTACAACCATTAAATTAGTCATTCAGAGTTCTCTATAGAAGTTTAATGCCTCTATTCTACCCCACTGTTTAAAGTCTGAAGGCAGCTGTAACACAGTCAGAAATAACCTGAAGGTCACAAGAAGGAAAGCAGTATCTAACTCTGCTGCTGCTTTGGGCAGGAGTTTAAAGAAGCCGTGCTTCTGGCAACAGCGGCATAAAGAGATTTTGGGATACTTGCATCTTTACTTGTGTGAGTAATCTGGGTAAACTGTCGTCACCCATCTGCATAATCACCATAACTCCAGCTCAATCACACAGGCAGTCATTCTGCTGCATCTGTGCAGCTCAATTACACATTCACTGTACAGACAATGTGTTTCAGAAATCCTTCTTTTGATTCAGAGTGGTTAAGCTCCACAGAGCTGATTGCAAGAAGGGTTACACAAGCATATTATTGGAGGAAAACAAAAGCAAACAACAACCAAAAAGACCAAATAAAAAAAATAAAAATTAAAAAAATTAAAAACCACCGCACTCAAACACAAGATATCCCAGAGTTATGTTTTCAAGTGAATTCTTTCATTTCAGGTCCATGTCTATAGCTCTGGAATCTCATATTTCATATTTTGAAGAGCAACTTGCAGACAAGTTTAGTCCCTGAAGTTCCCACCTGGTGGTTCCCAACTATCTCCTCCCACTCCAACCTCAAGAACTAGCTTAGAATTGCAATTTCCCTTCCCTTCCCTCAAAAGCCATAGCTACATTAAACACAATAATTTCATTACACTTATTAGATTAGCTCCTTTGTACATTCTCCAGCAAATCCTTTTCCCAATGCGTCTTTTAAATAACTCATCAGCTCACCCTTTCCTCTACATTTTGAACTGGTGAGGTTAATTAGAATTAAAGAGACTAATTAGAATCAGATGTTTAAATTACCACTTCAGGCTGGTTTCCATTATTACAGGTACATAAGCAAGAGTGAAATCATATTTGGAAAGAATGTGGTCTCTTCAGTGACTCCTTAATGCTTTCTTCTAGCCATACATAACTAAACCATGGAAAATTGGTTGAAAGAAAAGACCATGTCAGAAAACAAGCTGACCACGAGGCAGGAATGTGCCCTTCCAGCAAAGAAGGCCAGCAGACTCCTAGGCTGTGTTAGGCAGAACAGTGCTAGCAGGACAAAGAGGGGATCCTTCCCCTCTGCTCAGCCCTTTTAAGACACTTCAGGAGTGCTGAATCTAGTTCTGGTCTCCCTGAGGAAAGACCTTCTGGAGCAAGTGCAGCAAAGGGCCACAAAGATTGTTAAGGGCTTGAAGCATATCATGAGATCCTGAGAGTGAATTCTTCAGCTTGCAGAGGCTCAGAGGGCTCTCGTCAATCTATATAGATACCTGATAGAGAAAAGTAAAAATGGAGCTAGACTCTCTTCAGTGATGCCCAGTGACAGGACAAGAGGCAATGGGCACAAACTGAACAAGACACTATCCTAAGCAACCTAATCTAACTGACCCTGCTTTGAGTTGAATTTGATGACAGAATCCTGTCCAACTGCATTCATTCTGTGATAACTACATAATGTGGCATGGTAATTTGGGGGAAAAAAAAACTCCTTATGAAAAAATATAATAAATGTGAAATATTCCAAATATAACAGATCTCAGCCAGAAAAAAAAAAAAAAATGCACACAGAGAACTGCTCTTTCAAGTATTTTTGTACCTTTTAAGATGGAGAAATCAAAAAAGCATGATTTTAAAGGGAATGACAGGAAAATGTCTATTTTTAAGCTTGTAAGAGAATAATAAATCAGCAGTCATGTAATGAAACAAAGCTGTTGAGCTAATATCTTCTCTCCTGAGTCTTGCAAAGCAAGTTCATTCTTTCATTAAATTCAACTCTGCAAGAATTATTCAGTGTGAAAGTGCATTTGAACTTGCAATTTAAATATTCCCAAATATTCCTCTGATGGGTTCTCTTAAGGCATTTCCTTGGTTGGGTTCCATTAACTGTACTATATTGTAACCTAATTCTATTAATTGAAGAGTGTGACCAGTTCCATGTTTAACCAGAGAAGCAGGAAAGACTTTAAGAAATGACACATTTCCCATTACAGCTGACTTAAAATTATTTAACATGATTGAAGTTACTCTATTTTTCACTTGATTATATCTGTTAAAAAAGAAGTAGATCCATCCTGGGATTATTTTCTTTCCCTCCCCCTCAGGAATCTGTCTTGTGGAGAGCAGTAAGGCTAAACTGGGGCAGAGGAAGTCAGATAAATCTTTGCCTGGGAAAAAAGGTAAGACAAGCTGTCTTTAAGACAGCTAATAGCTGAGAGGAGAGAGGACTCCTTTATCAACATTACCTTGCTCTGAGGATTAGGAACTGATTAGGAATAATCCTTGTTACTCATTTCCCACCTGGAAACCACTTCCAGTGCTTCTCTTACCTACAGTTAAAGGGTGTTAGTATGACAAAACAACTTAGGCTACAGCATCTCTCTCTGAGTGTCATCTAGTCCAGCTGTTCTCTGCTGTTGCATACATTGCAATGTTTTCTGCCCTGGTTACTTACTTGTAGACTAAACATTATGTCTTTTGGAATTCTGTAAATAACACAGCCTGTATTACTACCACTGTAAAATAACAGCCTGAAAAAAACAACTAGATTTCTTCAGAATACAGTTATTCAAAGTGTCCAAGTCTCTAAGTAGCCCAGCTAGTTAAGTGTTCTCACTGAAGATTCAGTGTCGGAACACTTGAAAATACACTCTAAAATATGGAAGAAAAAAGAAAGTGAAAGAAAAAAAAATAAAGGGCTAAAACTACTTCCCCATACACTGACAAGCTTTTATATGTTTGGGTGTTACAGAATCATAGAATAGTTCAGG
>WBMW01001640.1:0-43660 GCA_013396635.1 Penelope pileata
AGCGCCAGGCTGAGGGGTTTCTGTGGTGACCCTTGTCTGTGGCCCTGTGTCTTTGGTGCCATTTGATCTGGCAGTGAATTGAATTAATTTTCCCTGAGTTTAGAATGTTTTGCCCATGATGTTAATTGGTGAATAATCTTCCTTTCTTTGCCTTGACCATGAGCTCTTTCATATTGGAAAAAATAATTATTGTTGATCTATAATCTACTTAATGTTTATTAAATACAGTATTGATCATCTCTCTTTTAATTGGGAAGGGTTACTTTATAAAATATAATGTTGGTGTCTTTGATTTGTAGTTCATATCTACTAAGATAACATAGTTGCTCTAAGAACAATGTATCAATTTTCTTCATATTTTATCTGAAAAGAAATACTCTATTTTCTTACTCTTAACTATATTCTTTAGCTTTCTAAATTGCCTGGAAACAATGTATTTATAGTTACAAATTGAATTTGGTGAATATTTTCTCTGCATGTTTAATTCTTACAGTCTACAAGTATTGCAGTAGTCAGCTGTTGCACACTAAACTATTGTTTCCTCTCACAAGCCTTTTTTTTTTCTTTTTCTCTTGGAACTGTAAAAGTAGAATTAACTATCTTTTTCATCTGTTTAAATTGTTTGGATTGTATTGAAGGTATTTTTGAGTGCTTAGGGAAGATGAGTGATGGCATGGTGGCTCTGCAATATGTATATAGGGCTGACAGCCAGGAAAAACTGTGATGAGAGAAACATAAATGAGAAAATGAAACATTTAATAAGCTGTGAGTTTCCCCAGTCATGGGGAAAGTGTCCAGCCTCCTTCCAGACTTCAAAATGCCAGAGCAAACTACGAAAACGTTTGTGTCTTTAAAATGAATTGAAAGAGTAATAGAGAACTGATAAGATTCAAAGGTCAGAGGTGTGCTAAGAGGCCAGAAAGTGTTACTCATTTATCATTAAGGTGCTCACAATCTCAGATCACTGCCAGCGCAGAAAGCTGAATGCTCTGCAGAGACACAAAGAGAGATTTCTCTTTAAAATAGGCGTACTCATAGACCCCTTTGAAAGGGTGTCATTAAGCTTGGATGTTGACTGAACAGAAGATAAAGACTGACCTGCAAACAGTGTATCTTAAAGTGAAGCCTTCTGAGGTCTGCCATTTCCTGATGTTAGACAAAAGACATCAGCCTCCTGCCTTCCTGCTTGAGTTCCTACCAGTGTGTACTGTGTAATATTGCTAGCATTCATTAATTTCATCTTGTCCATTGTTTTTTTCCTCTACATTTTCAGTGGCCATTCTTAACTATGTGAAAATATTTGCCTAGGTTTTAAGTGATGATTCTTAATAACAACATCTTTGGCCAATATACCATCACTTGGCGCTTAGGACTACTCACAGTTGGCGACTAGAAAAGTAAAGAAGTACCTTTTAGTGAAGAAGGAAGAAGAGTAGGATACCACCTGATTGTGCCATGATTCATAAATACGGAATGAAATGCTTGGAAGAAAATATGGGTATATATAATTTATTACCCTTTGCAAGAAAAGTGAAATTGCTTAATTCTCTGGACATAGCTCAAGTCTTATGTTGTTTTATTTTTTGAGGCCAGATTCCACCAGGCTTTCCATATGACTTCAAACAAAAAAATGTTTTCATCTCTGTAAAATAAAAAGATTTACAGAATCTTTCAATAACCTAACTCATAAAAACTTCAGCAAGGGCTGTGCTTTTAAAGTGTGTTTACTTCCAGGAGATTTAAGGATCTAACATACTTACAGGTTTCATGAATAGCTTTAGAAGATATGTTTGCGTTGAAAAGGTCCCAAGAGTCAGATATGTACTCAATACTTAACATATAGCGATTGTTATCCACTGTGAAGAAATCATACAATGTTTAATGTCTCATTATATTTATAGCAGAGTATTATTTAGCAGGCAGCCCAAACTAGTTCTGGTCCTCATTCATGGAGTAAGCAGAATTTGGTCACTTGTTTTTTCTACAGCCTTCTTGTCAAAGCTTTTTTCATTTTTCTTATTGATTGTGTTCATTTGGATATCTGCACATAGTTTGAGGCAGATTTTCACTGTGAATTCTGAACATGATTATTGAAGCCTTGAAGGAGGCTAGAAGTACTTCTCTAGCTTCCCTGCCGTGTGTTAATATTTGACTCATTCCTGAGGAACAGCAGGTGGAACATCACTTGTGTTTACACAAAGAAGTGTTTTCTGAGCTAGTTGATAGCTGATCTGTCATTTAAACTGATGATGAGCTATGAGAATAACTTAGGCTATGTTATCGTCACATTAGGAGTAGAAACAAGCTGCATATTTTGATCTCACAGCAATATATTTGTAACAAATACATGAGTAATTTGCCACCAGTTTTCAAGTCCTGTAGTTGTGGTATATCCTGAAAAACAAAACAGTTGCTGGCAGTATCTCTGATGATGGTGTGGAAATGAACCTCTCACCCAACTCAGAATTTTATGTTCAGTAACTCACTTTGTAGCCACAGAAATGTGCAAATTCATGTTACATATCAGTGCATGGAAACATAAGTGCAGCCTGGAAGATTCATCTTTCACTGTTAATGTGCAACAAACCCAATGAGCATCCAAGCTGCAGTACTAGGCGGCCATAACCGGGTCCTGAACATGACAGATACCACATTCTCATTGGTGGACTCTTCAAGGAAATTTCATGGGTTCCTGTACAACAGTGTGAGTCCTCTGAACCTGTCTGCTCTCATACTTCTTTGTGCAGGCTGGTCATAAACTGGTCTAAGTTCTGCACATGATAGTTGTTATCCTGAAAAACTTACTGCTGCCATTTAGATCCCGTTTGAGACACGTGTCCGATACATCCCTTTAAAAAGAGCATCCAATTTATTCCTGTTTATTCAGTGTGCAGCTCACATTGCAGACCAAAATTTCCATTTTTTCAGAAAGTATACAATGAGAAGGTTCTACTTATTTGGTTAAATTTTTCGTCTGTCTACTTCAGGCTCAGAAATAAATTTAAAATATTTTTCTTGTTGCTGTTGAAACTAAAATCACCATTTTTCTCCTTACAATATTCACTAAAACAAACAAGCTTACTTCTGTGGCAAAACATGGAAAATGCCGGAAGTCGCGCTGTCTCAGTGGTGTTATCTGTGACCTGTTTGTCATGATGTTTTGACACTGATGGCTAGGTAAGCTCCACCACACTGCTGTCTTACTCCCCCTCCTCAGAAGGGAAAGGAGCAAATATGATGAAAAACCTCATATGCTGAGATAAGGACACAGAGATCTTTCACCAATTACATTCATGGGCAAAACAACCTCAGGATTGTCAGATTAACATAATTTATTGCCTATTAACAACAGATCAGAGCATAGAAAACTAAAAGCAGACTAAAAACACCTTATCCCAACTCACCCTCTTGCACCTCCTCTCCTCGAGCACCACAGGAGAGCAGGGAATGGGGGCTGTGGTCAGTCCCTAATGCTTTGTCTCTGCCACTCCTCCATGGTCACTCTGCCCCTGCTCCACGTGTGTCCCTCCCATGGATGCCATCCTTCCAAAATGATCCTGTGTGGGCTTCCCACAGGCTGCTGCTCTTCAGGCACCACTCCAATGCGGGTCCATACCACGAGGCCCATCCTTCAGGCACTGCTCCAGCATGGGGCCATACCACTATGCCCACCCTGCATAGAATCATATAGTCATAGAATTGTAGAATGTCTTGGGTTGGAAGGGACCTTAAAGATCATCCAATTCCAAACACTGCCATAGGATGGCTGCCCCCCCCCCTCCAGCTCAGGCTGCCCAGGGCCCATCCGTGGCCTTGGGCTCCTCCACGGATAGGGCACCCACAGCTCTGGGCAGCCTGGGACAGGCTCACCAGCCTGCTCAGCTCACCACACTCTGAGCAGAGAATTTCCTCCTAACATCAAGCCTAAATCTCACATCTGTTAGTTTAAAAGTGTTCATCCTTGTCCTATCTCTACCAGATCATTTAAAAGCCTGTCTCCCTCCTGACTATAAGCTCCACTCAGGTACAGGCTCCTTCCCATGGGCCTACTCCTGGGGGGCTCCATGGGCTGCAGCCTCCTCCAGGCCACATCCACTGCTGCGCCGGGGGCTCCTCCATGGCTGCACAGGGAGATCTGCTCTGTGTGGTGCCCATGGGCTGCAGGGGACAGCCTGCTCCTCCATGGGCCTCTCCTGGGCTGCAGGGAGCTTCTGCTCTGTGCCTAGAGCTCCTCCTGCCCTCCTCCTCCACTGACCTGGGTGCCTGCAGGGACAATTCTCTCCCATTTCTCACTCCTCTCTCCCAGCTGCTGTTGCACAGCAGTTTTTCCCTTTCCTAAATCTGCTCTCCCAGAGCACACCCAGCATTGCTCATGGCTCAGCTCTGCCCAGCAGCGGGTCCCTGTTGGAGCAGCTGGAGCTGGCTCTGACCTGACACGGGGCAGTGCTGGGCTCTGCTCACAGAGGTCCCGCTGCACCACAAAGACCTTGCTATGTAAACATAATACACTCATCTAGTTCAAAGATTCTGAGGACTCCATCTTCATCTTGCAGAAAAGAGCTGATTTTGATGTTAAAGTGTAAAGAAACAGGTGCTGTATGACCAAGTCACACAAGTCCATTCACTGGAGCTGAAAGAGTAAACATATATTTTATGTCAATTGGCCAATGTATCATAAACAACAATCTGTGCTACAAAATCTGTTGAGACTGAACATATGGAGATTTTTATACATGTGTATATATCTATACACTTATATGTCAGAGATGTAGGGAGTGCTTTAGTGAGAAGGCTGACAAATAGGCCAATTTTAAACTTTAAAATACATTTTTGCATTTTAACAACAAACCTCAGGACAATGGTTGGATCTTAGACATTATTTAGTATATCAATACATATGCAAAACTGGCCATCTTTAATGCATGTATCATAAATAATCTACGTGTAGAACATATCGCTAAGCTGATGCCACATAGTTATCAGAGGTGGTAATGGTTCTTGATGGTCTTGGTAGGCAAAGACAAGACAAGAGCTCTCCCAGAGGGATGGACGGTTTCATCTGCTGCTTATGCTGCTTTTGTTGGGTTTGGGTTTCGACAGTCATCCTTGCCTATTGGTCAGGATGCCCTGCCGTTTTGCATTTTAGTTCTCAAGTACTTACATGAAGTCCTTACACATTGTGTCTGGCTATACTACCATAATATTACCAAAAATTTGCATGCTCCCGTACATTACACTATTTTGATTTGCTTAAACTGGGTTTGAATGGAAGACAATGTAAATTCTATTCCAATTAGTATACTTATAATTTACCCATGTTTCAGGCATCTGCTTTGTCTAAAGGGTTAGGACATATTCTAGTCTGTGCTTGCCTAGATATTTAATAGTGGTGTTGGTCTACAATTTGTCCTTGTAACACTGGTGCGGTGATCATCACTAGCTTTCATTACAGCACTCCTCCAGGGAGATTGCCTGATCTTTCTCCTACCTGATGAAAAACAGAATTTGCTTCACTGTACTCCTTCAGACCTGATGAGTGTATTAGTTCTTTAAAGTAGAAACACGTCAGCTGAAATGTCCCACAGCCTTACCAAAGCAGTAGCTTAATGAAGGCATCCACAGAGGATATCAGAGACCTGACTTCAGGTTGAATGAACCTTTAAGCTTATCTCTCATTTTTCTTGACACTGCTGTAACTGGTGTATATTTGGTTGTTTTTTCCTGTCGTATCTTCTTAATAATGTTCACTGAAAATGTTCACATTGTTCATATGAGCTTTGTGCAGGGGTTGGTGCTGGAGCATTACTGAAATACAATCAATTAGAAATATTTTTAGGTGTATTCCCACAGCTCTTACAACCCCCGATTATGAACTGTTGGGCTAGCTATCATACAAATATGGCTAGGCAGGAACTGCTGTGAAGACCTTATTGTTACAAGAAATATAAATAGCATAAATATATGTTTTAAAAGTCAAAAAAAAGCGTCCAAAAATACATAAAGATCAAAGAGTTTTTGCTTTATTGATCTTCATTGCCTTTTAAACAAAAGTAACCTTTCTTAAGAAGAGGAAATTCTGCTCACCCATCTCTTACATCTCTCTTATTTTCCTGTAAATTAGCTACTGCTGCACTAACAGACAGCTTAGGGTGACTTTCTAGAAAGATGACCACTGGGTTTTCAGGCCTTCCAGGATCCATTTCTGTATTTGCTTCCTGATGTTTCCAGTTTCCTACTTTTATTGCAAGTTTTATGATGCTTGGCACTGTTACAAAGTAGAACCCTTGAATTCAGAGGTTCTGAAAGCATTATAGTGTTCTTTCACTATAAATATCTGAGCAACAGATCAATCTAATAGTAACTTTCACCATCTCAGAGATGCAAAATTAAGTAAGGTCCTGTTATATTTCCAGTTTTAAAGTCTCAGAACACAGAAAGGCAAGTGGCAAAATGATAAATTAATTGTGTGCCAAACTTTTTAAGGCTAGCCTGGAATTTTGTGAGGCCTGACCGAGGTGTTATCTACTCTGGTGTTGCCAGTACTTCAGAAGAAAACTGTTGAGCCTGTGGTTAAACCATTGTTCAGTCAATGGTACTGAAAATACAATTCACTTGAAGATGGCTGAAAAGTTCTATTTCAGATTTACATCATTTGCTGAAGTGATTCACACAGTATAAATTGATGTTAACGAAGTTCTGCTTTCATTAGCATTGCATGGGAATTCAGGCTTTTTGCCTGAAGTGCAGTTAAAGGCTGCCTCTTGAATGCTTTAGATGTTCATTTATCAGGCGAGGATGACTGACATAGCCTGAGCAGCCCAGTAGAGCCAGCTGGGATTAGAACTTGAAACTGTAGGGGCTTCCACATCTACAGGCTCAAGAAAGCAGGGTAGAAAAGCACAACTAGAGTGGTAGAAGGTGGCAGGGGATTTTTTTGAGACTAATGAAGGTATGAGCCTCACAAAAGCCTGATTTCTCAAGGGCATAAAGGAAAGCAGCAGAATTATTTCTGCCTAAACTTTGATTAATATAGTGCCTATGAAAAGAAACATGATAGCTGGCAGCGTACTCCTGGAGACATGCATTTTTTGTAAAGTTCAGAATTTGCAAGAGTTGCCTGTAGAATATGTTACAAGACAGGGGGCTGAAAAATAGCTACCCATAAATATACAAGCCTATTTAAAACTTAAAAAATGATTTTTTAAAGCAGTATTTTACATTTTCTCTGAATACTATACTGTCATACCCTACAGAATCTACTTTATCATCTATTACTTCATTTTAATATATAGCTTTGTTGAAATGTGAATTGCATATGTTATTTATGTTCATCTGATTGAACAGTTTCCTGTGTTTGGGGCACATCCTAACACAGTTGTCAAATGTCAGCTTCATCTGACAAAAAAAAAAGGCTAGCATTTTTACTTCTGCTTTATTTTTCAGAATTACTTTACCTCATATCTCTTTGATTCCAACCTTTTTAATTTAAAAATAAATAAATAAATAAAGAGGGGTGAAAGGGGTCTACTTTTTTCCCTAGTTGAAGCAATTCCTCAGAGAGGAAAAATTAGAACAATAGAAAAAAATCAGAGGAGTTTAGTGATTTGGCTGAGTTCATGGCATCTGGAAAACGTTCAGACTATTAGGCCACCTCCTCCACTTTCTGCTTGGCTTGCACCTAAATGCTAGGGACTTAAAAGCTGAAGTGGATGCTCAGGACAGATGAGGTTTACATATTTGTGTCTGTTCTAGAGAGGGGGATGGACAATGAGCCCCTGATGGGCTGTCAGTTCAGAGTCTTGGTTCTCTGTCTGTTACATATAAAACTGCATTAGAAACAACAATTAGAAGGAGGATTTAAAAAAACAAAAATGAAAATCCACCTCACTTTTCCCTCGTGTTTCACGAGGTTATAAATGACAAATACTCAGAGGGCATATAGGCATTTACCCCCAGTGAATGCTGCATTTCTCTGGAGCATAGAAATGTAATGTTTTGCCTAGATTTAGCAATCTAGTGTTATAACTACAGATAATTCCTCCTGTAGTAACCCCGATGCACTAAAAAGCCTTTGTGGCCCTGACCAGCTTTACCTGTGCCCTGACTCTGCACATGGGCAGCCCATTTCAGTCCAGCCCAGGGCTCTTGGTTGTGCTGCAGCAATGTCATAGGTCGTCCTCTCCTCTGTCTTGTCCCTTGGATGGACCACTTCTGTGAGCAGACACACAGTCATTGGCGCTGTGTTGTCTTTCCTATCCGGTGTAATCACTGGAGCAATCCCTCAGGATTTACAGTCTCTGTTTAAAGATGTGTGTGGGGGGCTTTTGTTACGAAATCTGACGTCCTTCACTTCATTTTTATCCTTCTGTTGAAGGAAAGAAATTAATCCCAACTCTTATGCCAGAAGTGTCTTTTTCCAAGGGATTCTCACAAACACTTTTCCCATGCTGCTTTTATTTCCTCTCCTCTGTTCATCTGAGTTTATGGGTTTTTATATACAAAAAGGAAATCGACATACATAATAAACCAAAATGCATGCTATACAGTATAGGATGTAGGAGTGACAGTTATATCAGCAATTTGAGAGTAATTCTCAGTAATTCTCAGTGTGTTTTTCCCTGTCTTCTCTGTGAACAGGTGACTTTACAGCCAAAAAGCATTGGAAATGTCCTTTTGTTAAATTTATTTTTCTTACAAAAAAAAATTGTGATCCTTGTCCACTAAAATCAGTGAGAGTCATTTCACAGACCGCAATACTTCATCAGACCCTGCATATGCATTTTAACAAACATTTCTCTAACTAGAGCTTTGATTGCAGGGAGTACTTCCTGAGAGCTGAGTTCCTCTCAGCACTGCTCACCATGGTGTGACGAGTGCGGGTCTCCTTAGAGCTGGCAGGAGAATCAAGATTGCAAAAAGAGATCATCCCTGTTGACTTGCAGATGGTATGGAAAGAAGGGAACAGGAGCTATAGACCATAAAACACAGTCACAGAATCACAGAATCACAGAATTGTAGGGATTGGAAGGGACCTTGAGAGATCATCGAGTCCAACCCCCCTGCCAAAGCAGCTCCCTACAGCAGGTTGCACAGGTGGGCATCCAGGCGGGACTTGGTTATCTCCAGGGAAGGAGACTCCACACCTCCCTGGGCAGCCTGTTCCAGTGCTCCGTCACCCGCACTGTGAAGAAGTTCTTCTGCATATTGGTGCAGAACTTCCTATGCTCCAGTTTTAGACCATTTCCCCTCGTCCTGTCCCCAAATACCACTGAAAAGAGATTGGCCATGTCCATTTGCCTCCCGCACTTTAGATATTCATAGACATCAATAAGATCCCCTTTCAAAAGGCAACAGACAAAACAATTTCTAATGAAATATTTTGTTTGTCCCAACTTACCCTTCTTCAGGGCATAATTTTACTTTAGAACGGTTAGGACTGGAAAGCCTCAGTACATCACTGCATCTTCAAGAAGCAGCACAGAAAAACTCAGAATTGTTCCTAAGGAATTAGGGAAGGCTCCTCAAGGAAGGGAACACAGCTAATGGCCAAGCTGAAGTGCCTCTACAGCAGTGCACGCAGCCTGGGAAATAAGTAAGAGGAGATGGAAACCATGGTACAGTTAGAAAATTATGACCTGATTGCTATAATGGAAACATGGCGGGACAAGCTGCAAAACTGGAGCACTAAGAAAGAGGGCTACAAGCTTCTCAGAAAACACTGACAGGGAAGGAGGGGTGGGGGAGATGTCCTCTATGTTAGGAGGAGGCTAGACTGAGAAGAGCTGCCTTTAAAGTACAGCCATGCTCAGGTCGAGAGCTTCTGGGTAAAAATCCGGGACAGGATGCCTTTCTGAGAACACAACAGCTCTCCATCTGCAAACAGAAGAAATCCTGAAAAGGAGGCAGGAAACAGGCATGGCTGAGCAGGGACCTGCTGGTCAAACTGAGGGATAAGAAGAAAACGCACAGGCAGTGGAAGCAGGGATGGGTGGCTGGGAGGCGTACAGGGATGCTGTCTGGATGTGCAGAGATGGGACCAGAAAAGCCAAGGCAGAGACGGAACTGCACTTGGCAAGGGCTGTAAAAAATAACATGCAGGGACTCTATAGGTACATTGGGACTGGTATTTAAATAAATAAATAAATAAAAATATAAAAGAATTTGAGTGTAGACTGGGTTGCAGGAACCAGGGATAGAAGAAATGAAGTTGGACTAACGGTGGTAATTAAGCTGTTAGCCATCACCACGCATGCCACCTCAGAAGGGAACCAGAATATCTTTCTTCTGACCTCCTGCAAACTCTACAGTGTCTGGCAGATGGGCCACATATTCAGGTAACATCGTCATCACCAAGCAGACCCTCTCCTTGTGTACTTGTGCAGTGGGAGAAGCAGGCCAGAGCTGTCACACATGAACTGCATTTAACCTTTTGTGCTTGACCGTGAGACAGTCTTAGCAGTACCTTTTCCTAACATTGAAGTGCTTGACTTCCTGCCGTGGTTTGACTCAGCCGATAGCTAAGTTCCACACAGTTGTTCACTCACCCTCCCCCCTCCCTAAATGAGAGAGGGGGAGAGAAGTAGAGAGATATGCAGTAAAATGCGTGGGTTGAGATAAACACTATTTACTAAGANAACTGTATTGTCCTTTTAATGTGAGCCCTATGAATGAATGACAGACGGCTCTATTCTTTTTTCCCTGTTACTACCATTCTATTTCTTTTTGAAAGCCTCCTAATTGTACCTTAGAGCAGGTCTATATTTCCTGATAGTCAGGAGATGCTTTAAAGTCCTAAGTAAGTAGGAACAAAAGTAACTTCACTTTGTGCATTAGCTGACTCTAAACACTGAACTACAAATATCCCTTTTTAAAATTTACTTTTATAAGAAACAGGCATCTCTTTCAAGATCAAGGATGTATACTATCTACAGCTAGTAACGTATTTTCTGAAGAAATTTTGTGTTCAGGAAAGACTTTTTTCCTTCTAGGCAGTGGTTTCTCTCATGGTTCCTTTAGGAATTCAGCTGTGCTTTTCCCTGTTTTCTTTTGGCATAATTAAGAGTAAATTTCAATTCTTTCATACTTGAGTATAAGGACAGCTCTTTTCCCCAGATCTTCCAGGAACAGAGGAAGAGAAATCCCTTTCCATTCCAAGGCTTTCCTTTCACAATAAAGGTGTATCAAAAATGCATGTACTTACATCTCCTCTCTTAAAACTTGAAAAATAGTCTAAAAATTCCACAATTTATGTGCGAAGTCTGTAAAATCTGTCTTGAAAATTGTATTTCTTTGGAACTGTCTTGGGGATATGATGGAAAAAATACTTCGAAAATGTTTTTATTTTCATTTGTAGATTTTTTACTCCTATCCCTTTTTCCCTCTTCCTCTTTGACTCCCTCAGTTTCCCCCAAATCTCTTGAGAGTACAGGAGAAAAATAATCATGGCTAACAAAATCTCTAACCTATCAGTCAGAATATTCTTTCCTGCTGGAAGGTCTGCATTCCAGATGAGAATTATTAAAGAATCTGAAATATAATATTTCATGCTTATTCTGTCACAGAACTCTTTGATCAGGGGTATCTTAAAAATTAATGTTTTTGCCTAAAATCACATTGTATTTTTAGACAAAAGTATGCATCTGAAGTTCACTGCACGATGCTTCTCATTTTAATGACTTAAGCTCATGAAAAAAGTGTCCCAATAATTCAGACAATTAACCCTGATACCTTTACAACTCCATGGTTTCCCCTCAGGAACTCTGAATCTTTTTTACAACTTTAGCTGGGGAACTTGCTGCCTGGTAAAGGGTATGTACGTTCCCATTAGAATGGCTATTTCTTACATTCAAAATATAGTAACCATTAAATCCTTAAAATGTAATCATTAACATTTAGCACAATATGCCTGATGCATTAAAAAAATTATGTGCAGCTGATCTCTCTGATTCACTTGGGGAAATATCAAATGTATTCAATGTAGCTTTGTTTTATACGTTAATTTGAGTTGATATTGCAGTGCTTCAGTATGTTCTCTTATTTCTACTTGCTTGTGTGTTGAAAATTATGAAATTTAATTAGTCTTTTATAGAGCTAATTCTGAATCATTCCTTTATTTTTCATCTGACTTTCAAGAGGTTGAAGAGAAAAAGCTTGTGAAGTAAATTCACTATCATTAAAATATCTTTGTTACATTAATAACTACTGTATAATAAATATGACATACGGTCTGTTTTAAAACCGTTCTTTGTAGGTACCACATACTAAATCTTCATACCTAATGATCAGTATGATGGAATTATTTCATTTTAGAAGAGCGTCCTTCTGTTCCTTGACCATGAGCAAATACTGACAAACACACATATACAAGGGCCTTAAAGCAATGCCTCCTATGTTATGTTGACTGATGGCACCAGAGGCGAATGCTAGCATTGCAGCAGCAGAGGCTGAACCTTCCCCCCCAGCTCCCGTCCCATGCTGTGGCCGTGTGACAGATGGCAGCAGAGGGGAACTCTGACCCAATGGCATCTGACACGGGAGTGCAGATGGAGCAAAGGGGGGGCACTGAATTCCTCCATGGGGAAACAATGGCACCCACTGACATTCATTGACACTGCTGAATGTTTGTGGAGCCCAAACAGTGGATGTGAGCACAGAAAACAATGTGAAAGACAAGCCATGTTCTGGACAGCCATGCACAGTTATCACACCACAAAATGAGGAGCGTGTTGGTCAGCTCATCTGTGTGAATCAGTGGATTATGAACAGGGAGTTGTGTATGGAGCTGAATATTGGCTTCAATGAGTTGGAAAAGATGGCAGCAACGTTGCAATATTGCAAAGTTCACACCGTGTGGGCCCCACAAATGGTCACACAGGAACAGAAAGAACACCATATACAAATTTGTCAGGACCTATTGAACTGACACAAGGCTGAAGGTGACACTTTCTTGGATCACATAATTAACAGCGATGAGATGTGGTGTCACCACTGTGTGCCAGAGTCAAAGCAGCAGTCCATGGAGTGGTGATATGTGACTTCCTCTTTGAAGAAAACGTTCAAGATGCAGCTCTCAGCAGGTAAAGTGATGTGGACTGTCTTTTGGGATAGGAAAGGGGTGACCCTTCTGGATTTCTGGAACCCAGAGAAAACATCAATTCTGACCACTGCTTTGCAGCACTGACTAAGCTGAAGGCTTGAACTTCCAGAGCCAGGCCAGAGAAGAAGACAACCTCTCTGTTGTGACGTGATAGTGCCAGGTCCCATACCGGTTTGAAGACCACAGAGCACATTGTGAATCTTGGCTGGACTGTCCTGCCACACCCACCATATAGTCTGGATTTGGCACCTTCTGACCTCCATCGGTTTGAGTCGATGAAAGATGGACTGCATGGGCAACATTTTCCTAACATCGATGTCATCATAACAGCTGTGAGACTGTGGTCACCTCTGCTGGTGCAGATTTTTATGAATGTGGCAAGCAGAGTCTCGTTCATCGCTGGAGAAAATGCATAGCTAATGGTGGTGACTATGCTGGAGAAGAGTGTTTTGAAGCTGAGAGCTGTGGTTTCCATGGAAATAAATAGGAGACATTATGTTCAGAGCAACCTACACATACAAAATGTTATCTCTATCTAACCAGGATGTATGTGACTTCTCTGTACAGACATTAAGCGTTTGACGGTATTTTGTAGGTCATTGGAATATTCACTGTTACTTCTTGAAAACTTCCAGTTTAAATTGGATCTATGTGGAAAATTCCAGTTTTAGTAAGGTGCCAGTCTGAAGATTTTTAAAATAAATTCATTGATTGTCAGAAAAAAAAATCGCTTTGTTATATGCAGAGACTTTTTATTTATTTTTATTCATGTTTATGTTTCTAAAAGGCTACATGTAGAAAAAATCAATACTGAAAAGACATTTCAGCCATTTTTGTAACTAATCCTTTGGCTCAGAGCTAGAACATTATTATTTGGTTCATATACAATGTCAGATCTATATTTTACTCCACATTATACTGTTATCTTAAATTTGAAGGAAGGAATTTTTTTTCCTCCATTAGCACAGTATTTCTGCATCACAATCACTGATTCCACATTTTACGTGTATTAGAGTTTCTATACTTTTTAGCAGGCAAGCTATCCTTTTTTTTTGGAAGGAAATTGTCTTGTGAACGTGTATGACAAAACAAATCCTCTCTGCCTTTTCTGGCTCAGGAAAAGACCTTTAGAGTTGGGCTCTCTGTTAAGAACTGTGGGAACAGATCCTTTACCATATTTTTTTTCATCTGATTCATCCAGATGTAGTTCTGTGAACAGTTGATGGTTTGGGAATGATTTGTCACCCTTAAAAAAAAATGAACCTCAACTTTCTGTAGAATTTTGTAGAAAAGTCTTCCTTTATTCTGTGGCTTTTGCTGTTCTTCAACCCACCTAAAACTGGGAAGTGTTAGAAGTTGCACAAGAAAATATAATCTCTATGGAAACTTCAAACCCTACTGAGGATGGTACGATAAAGTTAAGGCAAGAATCAGTATTTTATTCTGAGTTTGTTTCTAAGTCAGGCAGGATAAATCAAACTCCTGATTTGACAATTGCTCCTAAGGATAGATGTTAAATTCCAAACAGAGGTGAAAAGTTCTGAAGTGAACTTGTTGAACGTGAATTGGAGAATCTGGGGCTGAAACCTCACAGGGTGAGAGGAAATGGAAAAAGACAAGCTGCACAATAAGTGTTGTAAAACAAAGGCTGACTGGATGAAAATGGATCAATATAATCTCTGGCTGCATTTTGAAAGTTAGTAAGGGTATAAGAACTGTTTGTTTTCATTGTCAGACTGTATGTCTGAACAGCATAGGACTGTGGTTTTTATGCCACTCTGGCTACCTCTTATTTAATACCTTGTCTTCACCCTTTAAAATGTAAATCCATTTTCTTTCATTCACCTTTTTCCCAAATCTATTTTGCCCCAGTCCTGTCCTTTCCTTCCTTCCTCCTTGAAGTCCACAGAGACGTTTCAGAGTTGGGCCAGATCTGTCCCTCTGCTGGAAACCAAATTTTATGCTTAAGCAAAGGAAGCATGAATGGGAAGGATATGGAGAAATCCTCCCTCTCAGCTTGTGGCAATAACCTTGTGATTTAAGAATATTTGTGAATACATTCCAATTGTCACAGATAACAGACAGCTCTTTGAAATTTTTTAAAACTTTTCTACAATTATTTACTATTTATAAGCGTATTTTAGCTTTCATTAATGCATTTCACAACAGCACACAATGTGGAAACATAGGTTTTAAAGCTGTAGCATACTGAACTTGATTGATTTCACTTTGTTGTTTTTTTTTTGTTTTTTTTTTGAGAGTGTGTGATGACTCTAACCCTGCACTGTATATGCTGTTACACATTTTTGCCGTATCCACTCAGGTAACTTATTTTCTGCACAAAAGCATCTCTTTATTTTCAGTTTTTCTCCTAGAGAACTGCACAGATGCAGAGCATTCTGTACTGAAAACTGAAAGAAAGAATGTTCTCCTACATGCCAACTGGATTGTCCCAAACTCCCTATTCTGTTGGTTAGCAGAAACAGATTCCCAGTCTGTTTTGTGGAAATTATTTTGAGACATACAGCAATTTTCTTGCCCAGATGCTTAAGTCAAGACATTGAACTCCACTCTGTGTGTCTTGACCTCAAGATGTGTTTACGGCACTGAAATCCATTTGAAAATCTATCCCTTTCTGCCTCAATAAAAGTCTACTGAGACAACATGCTTGAAAGGACTGATCATACATATGATTTGCAATGCATATTCTTAAGGTAAATAAGCTGTGATATGGTAATATGCCACAGTGGACAATGAATATAATTGTTTTTAATAGAAAAACATATGCTTTGTTTATCTTTTCTGTCTCAAGCGCATGATTCCACAAAGAATTAGAAATTAAAATGTTATCTGTGCATAGCTAAGCAGGCTCCCTAACCTACAAGCAGATGCCAGGCACTCAGAGGAGCTGGAGTACATGGAGTGGCAAACCAGTTTTATGATGCTGTAACTCTGCTGGTAGTCATGTAGAAGAGGAATAGTGTGGGCTGAAAGAATCAGTGTTTTCAAGTGTGCTAAAAGCAAAAAGATAAAATCCTTAATTCCTCATGTACTAGCAAAGGGAAGATTCAGTCTGCTGTAACAGAAGAACCAATCCTTCATGATGTGTTAGTTTAACAGCTGATGGGCAGCTAAGGACCGCCATGATGCTCTCTGACCCCGTCAAATGGACAGAGGGAGAAAATGTGATGAAAAAGCTCGTGGTTTGAGATAAGGACAGGGAGATGACTCACCGGTTACCGTCTTGGGCAAAACAGACTCAGCATAAGGGAGATTGATATCATTTACTGACTACTAATAACAATAGAATAGAGCAGTGAGAGCTAAAAGCAAACTAAAATCACCTCCTCCCCATCTATCTTCTACCTCCTCCCCTGCAACTGGGGATCACCAAAACCTTTCTTCATATACCCAATATATATGTTTTTTCAATCTTGGCTAATATGCAATTTCTAATGCCTAACAGGAGCCTATGTCGTTATAATCTCAATATACTTTATTTCAGCACTTTTTTTGCATATCAGGCAGGGAATCCTCTTTAATCTCACAGCTGATAAGTATGTTAAACTACCTGACTTGCCTGAGGCTATTGACTGAGACATTAATCCAGCTGGATATGACATGTCATAGTGAAGCCAAGCACTATTACAGCCGGCTTTATTACTCTCTCGTTCAATTATTTTGCTGATTTTGTATGATTGCAATGTGTTAACCATCCTGGTCCTTGATTTGCATCAACCATTCTGCTTGGTTTCTCAGGATCACAGGCTGGTGTGGCCTATCTGAAAAAGGAAATGTCACAGTATTCCTGTATGTTCCTTAACATTGCTGGTAGAGTTACTTGAACGCGGGGATAATTCTATTGAAAAAAAAAAAATCAAACATAGTACAAAGGTATTGGAAATAGTTTTTGTAAATTATTATTTTAAAGAAACTCTATGCATCTAACAAAACTGCATCTTTCTGATTATGAAAGGTTATAAAAAGCCTCTAATAAAGCTCAAGTCTTTTTGAAAACAGAACTTGGTACAGATTACATATAAATAGATCACAATTCTGAATTAGGGCAACCAGTCTTGAACTACAATGTAGCAAGCCACTCTTTGCATTTGAAAGGCTCCTCTGTGTGCACACAAAGCTATTTCATTTGGTCCTTTCTGTATCAAAAGCATGGTGACCGTTAGTTTTATAGAGAGCTGCCAGCTTCTAGGGCTATCCCATGTGTCATAAACAGTTTGTTGTTTTAAGGGGCCGCAACTCACATCTTGTGCTTTTTATCCTTTACTGAAACACCTTTATTTCATATTGATAGGTAGCAGCACCATATAGGGATGTTCACTGCAGGAATGGCTCTGTCGCTGCTTCCTGGCCTTGTTGCACAAACGTGAAGCCAAACGGGTCAGCATGCATTCCTCAACTCCTGTTGTGGGGTGAGAGCTGAGAAAGATTTGCATGTCTTCCATCCATGCAGAAAAGAGTTTCTCGTGCTGACTTGCTTCTCTACCACACTGCTTCTAGCAGGTGGCAATCCTTGTTTGAAATATTTCTGACTTCCTGTGTCACTGTAATGTCAGAACACCCGCCCTAATGCTACTCTCTGTGATTACAGCTGGGTGAATGCTGATTTTCCAGAATTCGTCCTTTGCAGAATAGCCCTGTTATAGCCCATTAGTGGCACAGGCCATTCCCTTACAAAGAAAAGAAACAGCTACCCTTGCTGATGATGCCAACCTCAGGCTGTTACACTGGAAGAGTGCAGTTTCACAGCGTCGTTTATCAGAAGTTCTATGTGAAAAGGACTGATGAGAATGTACCATGAGCTGATTTTTTTGCAAGCAACAAAAGGCTTCTGCACTGCTTTCATTAAGCAGCAGCAATTCAAGAGCAAACACTGTATAGAGGGAAAAAATGTAAATCAGGAGGATGTAGGAAAAAGCTATGGGGAGAGGCAGTTTCACTCTGAATACTGTGGAACAGTAAGTGAACTTAAATGTTTCACCGTTTCTTGATCGCTGGATAAATATTTAAGTTTAAAGTCAAGGGAAACTTATTCTTAGACAGAAAAAAATCAAACTATGAAAGGTTTTCGACAATGTAAAATACATCCTCTCCCAACCTAGATGATCATAAAGAATGCTGCCTTTTAACATGCTTGGATGAGCTTTAAAAATGACTCAATAGATTGTTGAATTCAGCACATTTTCTTTCCAATTATTTTTGAAGAGATTCTGACAAATGTTTTCTAAGGGAGGAATGGCAGACTGTCTATTTTATTTTAGTTTTATGAGACTTTTATTTTTATCCTGTCATGAGAAGCAAATGGCAGAGCTATGATTAGGGTAAGCCATGTAAGAGGGCTCAATCTGCACAATTTATGGTACAGCTTGCTTTAATCTGTCAAGGAACGTGTGTTATACTGCCTTTCAATAGAGGATAGAGCTCTGGCTATATATGTTAATAAATTCTATCCAGACAGTCTTAAAAGATGCCAACAATTGCTGGAAGTACTTGGAGCAGAAACTGTCTGCAGTTTTGAATCCTTGGAGGACTCTTCTGTGCAGTGTGGATTTCTTTAATAAAAAAACAGGCAAACAAAGGAAGCCCCCAGTGTCTCTGCTTTCCAAAGATCTTTGGGCATGCCATTAAGAAAGCTGCCATTATGTTCTTTAGTAATGAGAAATCTAAGATTTAGCAACCTGTTAACGGGATAGTGGTTATTGTAGTTGGGGGTTTCAACATCACATTGCTTTTATCTATTTATTTAATTTTAGAACTGTGAATTTGCATCTAACAGCAGGTTGGCTTTTCCTGGTTCCTGCCTCTGGATGACCAGAGCTGCTCTCTGATAGCCTGGGGACTAGAGACTGAGAGCCAGCTTTACAAACTCTATCTTAGGGTGTACTATGGCTCTGTAAATTCTCTGACTGGAGATATGAGAGGCTGTAGCTACCAGCTACTGAAGAGGAAATGAAAAAGTGAGTATTGGTGTCTCCATTCAAGGAACTGTTTCACTGCTGGAACTAAGACTGTATACTTTGATAATCCTTTTCTATATGGAGAGAACTGCTTTTCAGGACAAGTTCATATTGTACCACATTAATGCTAATTGTGTGGCATGATGCAGTGTTTACAGCAGTAGAATCATAGTGCAATAAATAGTCAGATATGTCTGATTAGAAGCTAAATTGCTCTTACTACTGGTGAATATTTATATGCTGCAAATGTGATAAATTTCCCGTAGTCATCCAAAACACAATCCAGGTTTGTTTATATACTTGCACTACGTATTTAGTAAATCTGAAACTCTGCATCAATGTAATGTATTTCTCCCATTTATTTATGTCTTTATTGGATTATCACTGCCATCCAAAGTACTAATGATTCGTTTTCATCTCTTACACCTTAATCGTGGATAAATTTTGTTCTCTTAGTGGATGAATGTGACAGCAAAATTTGTTCCAATATTTAGACTGACAGACAGCAACTGTGAAAGCTCAATAACAAGATTCTTGAAATGTCATGGAAAATGACATTGAAAGCCCTTAAAAACAAGGCTTTCCACATTATTCTTCCAGTTGCAAGCACTACTGTTTTTGTAGTGAGTGTTGCAAGAAAATAAAGTCCCAAGTGTGAACTCTGAATGCCAGTCTTATCTCAAAGAAGAATGAATAGCTTTCCCTGTTTAAGGTTAAGAAAATGAAATGCGTGGTCTTTTCTATTGTTTTCAAATGTTCTTCAAGAAAAGACAAAATAATTGCTCTAAACAGTGTAATAAAAACAGAGAACAGCACGGTATTATGATGGCTGTCTAGTCAAAATTCACATTTCAACTTGCGAATGATCAATGACAACTGCTCATTATAAGCACAATAAAAAACAAAAATAGAGAGAAACTTAAGGTGAAATTATTATCTCACATTCACTATAAAATCACAGCTGCAAGCTTGGAATTCGAAATGTTCAGATCACTTATGTCAGGCCATCCTGAGTGTCCAAAGAAAACAGCAACATTAAACTCAAAAAAGACTGAGAACAGTTTTTCCTAAATGTATAGGATAAACTTCCAGGACTTTAGCAAAATTTCCATGGTTTAAATTTTCTTCATATCTTAGATGGATTTTTTGGAGAATTTCCATGATCTCTGGGAGAATGGCCTTTCAATGTGACCGTGAAAGTACCTAATATACCATTTGAGGATCACTGTCTTCTGCATCCATAGTCAAGGCTGGTGTCTTGGACTTAAGTGACTTCTGTTATTTCTCACTTTCATTTATTTTATATACATGAAAGCACTAATAACTGCATAGTATTGCTTTTGTTGCCAGCTAATGGCAGTGTCAAATGGGAGTGAATGATTCTCTTCTGACAGCAGGCAGACAGAAACACCTGTTTCTCTCTTCTAAGCTTCTGCAGAGTAGCACTGGAACTGCCTATAAAGGGCAAATTTGTGATGTTTCACTACTATAAAAGTATCCTAGCTATAGTCTACCATTTGGTTGTGTAAGAGAAGATGAGGAAGAGACTAGAGATGATTGGTTTGCTTCTGGTTGTTCATTTTTCCAAACAAGACCAGTCCCAAGGATCTAGAGCACAAGATGGCTTTTTAACCTTATAAACTGCAGACTTCTGAGGCTTATGGCCTCTTCCTTCTTTATGCTGCTGATGCAAACTGAACTTAACAAATGTAAGGTCTTATCTGGAGCTATATGATTACTCCCCTCCTCTTTTTTCCTCTCCAGAGGTCGTGTCAGTACAGGCAGAAATCCCATTTATTAAAAGTTATATCATCTTCTATTTCTTCCTTTTCCTAAGAAGAAGCAAACCAAAACAAAACTCGAAACCCTAACAGAGGAAGATGTATAAGGTACTATTTGTGCGAAAGGTCTTGCGGTGGCATTAGATCATCTCTTGTTTAAAAGGTCACTAGAGTAATTGTGTGAAATACCCGACTGCTGAGCCTCTGTTTAACAACCCATCAATTGAGATGAGAAAAATTAGAAGATAGGTAACATCTGCAATTAAATTAGTGCATTTGTTACAGTCATTTACGAGTAAAAGATAGTCCGTACTGCAAGAAAGAAGTAATCTGTCATTGGACCAATATTTTCCCTGTGGAAAAAGCAGACACATTTGTGGACCAAGATTATTAATTTAAGAACAGAAATGATCTTTTTTGAGTTAAACTTTAGGTCAGCTAGCTTCTGGAATTCTCAGCTTGGTATAAAATGGTTAATCTAAAATCTATCAAGTTGGAAGAAAAGCACAAATGCATTGCTTTTTGTTTGCTATTGTCCTAATGGAAAGCACTCTCTGAAACCCACATCATCCAAACCAAATGTTCCACAAAAGCACAAACTTACCTCACAACTAAAACTCTACAATTTCATCCCAATTTATTGCTGAGATATTGCCTTTTCAGTGCCTGACCTATAAAGTTAGATGTCAAGCACTCAATTATTTTTTCACATCAGAAAGTTCTCCCAAGAACTGATTGAATTCTTCTGGAATGAAATTTTGCTGAGAAACACTAAACTCTCTTAGAAGACATTTCAGGTTCTACAACTTTAACACTATTACTTGCTCCCTCTCTCAGCAATGCATCTGGTTGTAAAACAGGTTATCCTCCAAAACTGTGACCTTACAAGGAGACAGTCCGGTATTAAAAGTAATCTCAGTATTTTATTTTAATGTTTCCAGGAAGCTTTTGTACTGTTTTAATAAAAAGATGTCTAAGAATTTAATACAGAGAATAACTTCAGGCAGAATTTTTTTTTATTATGAGCTATGAAAGTACTAAGGATACTCTTAGTAACTGTGGTAAGAACTTGTGATTCACTATAAAAATTTATAGCTTTTACAGTAATTTCTGTAAAAGCCAGTCGGTATCATCACTACTATATCACATCAGATTCTGCAAAGAGTAACTAAAACATTAGGAATTAGGAGATGCAGATCAAAACTCCCTGAAACTCATTTGCTGTCAGTATCCAAACCACTTCAGTAACTTCACACGCCTCTCTGCTAATGAGCTGGCAGAAGTTTTAAAGGTATCTGTCATTAAAATGTGGAGCCTGATTCTCATTTGTATGAAACTCAAGGTACGTTTTTGCTCCTAACAGCTCTTTAGGCACTCTGTGTCAACTGATCATGTAAAACATAAATGAGAAAAAAAGACCAGGAAAGAAGCAAAAATAAACCTTCAAATACGTAATAGCTGTTTCAGCAGAGGGACAAAATTAGAACTGGCCAAGGAAGTAATGTACTTAATTCTCAGAGGCAACTCCACTGGAATACTGCCTTCCCTCTGCTTCCCTCTGCTGCTTCCCAGAGGAAAATTTATAATATCTTCAAATTATCACTCCATACCTTGTGGCACTTTCCACCAGACTGTAAAAAGCAATTAAAATATAATATACAGTAGGAATATAAACCCTCTTGATTCAGATCTTAACTAAATATCCAATTAGAAGTTACAAAAACACTTTCCCTTAAGGTAAGTTATCCAATAATTGCCTTATTGCAATTGTCAGTGAGTTCTCTCCTCTGCCAGAAGTCTTAGAAGTGGGTTGATTTCTATTTTTTTTGGTTTTCAAAATCTCATAAGAAATAAAAAAGTACCTGAGAATTGTTTTTTTGTTGGGCAACTAACAAAAACTCCAGTGACATACTAATTCTTTTTAATACTGCGAAAAAAATCTAAAAGATTCCTCTGTGTCAATGCGGATAATTCATTTTGTAGAGGCAACAGATAAGGGGACAGCAGAATGCTCAAGAAAACAGTATCTTTGATGGAAAGGCTCCAGATGGTAACAGATGAGCTTTCAGTACAAAATTTCTTTTGCAATAAGAGCTACCAGAGCTGACTTTTTGTCAGTGATGCCTCATTGTCACGTATCATTTGAATCACTGTCTAATTTAGACCAGGCAAGCTTGCTAATTTCATTGTCACTTTGTCACGATGACGCTCAGAAAACGGAGATTTAAAGGTAGTCAAATAATGTGGGCAGAAGTTTAGAAGTTCACTGGGTATATCAAACTGTTCTTTCATGTATTACATGAAACACTCACAAAATGTGGTATTCATTTCACCATTTGTGATCCAAATTCAACACACAAAGGAATTAAAAGTTGATATGAGGATGACAACTCATGGAATGTTTCCCTGTCCATTCTTACTGTACCCTCAGCAACAGTATTACTTTTCTTGGAGTTATTGTAATCAAGAAGTAATTGCCTCGTCCCCAAGCTGTTTTTTTCGTTTGTTTGTTTTTGCTTTTTTCCCCTAAGATAAAAGCCTTCAGTAATGGTTTTATTTAGTGGTGTGCTCTATTTTTACTTTTGTTTTCTAAGCAACTAGAGACTATTAAGGAAAATTCTTAAAAAACAAAAAATCCTTAATCAAATTTGAAACATTTTGAGTAACTTTGTAATGCATTCAGTGCTTCATTCCAAACAAACTACTTTGCAATATTTCATTTTTATAAACAGAACAAGATTTTTCTCAGGTTGGATTAGATTTTTGTTTGTGGCTGGATGTTATCTAATTGTCTTATTATCATATTCTCTTGTTGGACATAATGAAGTTATATGTAATGCCAATAATAAGCTAGCAAACAGAAGTTTATGCATAGCTGAAGTATTGTGTATAAGGTGATGTATTGAAGCCTGGTGAGACACTGCTGGGGTACATTGGTCACCTCTGTACCCCTCCTTTTGTCTTGTGGTCTTGTGACATACACGACATCCCTATGCAGCATTCACTAACTTCTTATCTGATGAAGTTTGACCTGCTTAATTGTTATTTTGATTTCACTTTCAGGTACTTTTCCTGGGCTTTCTACTGCAGAAATAAATGACTCTTCTCCTGTTCAAAATTAAAACAGTTTAATAAAACTACCTGGGAGAGCCCTTAATACGATCTTATTTTGATTCAGTATGCATGATTGCAATGTATGCTGAACATTTTGAAGCTGTTTACTGGAGCCAGGAGAAGATGAAATTCTAATTAACATTCTTGACGACAGTCTGGCACTGATCAGAGGGTAAGGGGATGTTTGTAGTTGCTCCAGTGTTCAGGCAATTACAAGCAGCCTCCTGTATTCTTCTCAGCTCTAAGCTCCTGTGTCATGGTGCACTCAGAAGATGAATATTTTCAAAAATATTGTGTGTAGAGGAAAAAACTGCAGTATTTTTCTTCTGCAACTATTTATCCTGTTTTCAGCACAATTTTCATAAAAGTGCCAAATCTATAAAGACATTAAAGAATTTACATTTTTGAGGATGCTGGAATATTCTAAGGAAAGAGGCTCTAAGACAGCATAAGCAGTAATCTTTGCTTTACAGAAAGAAAATATATCATGTGAAGGAATTGTTAGCAGCACGGCAGCAATGTATTACCAATGCCCTGGGAAATTACAGGTATTATGTTGTATATATGATCTGAGATGAGTCAGGAAACATTAATTACAGGCATTGATGCAGTAAATTAGTTTATACACTTTGCTAGCTTAGAACAAAGAGTAATTGTTCTCTAAGTAGGTTGCAAAGATATAAGTTTAGAATGTACTTGTTATTTCTTGGAAATACGAAGCATTTATTTGGGGAAAAAATATCACGGTTTTGTGGTGAGTATGCAGTATTTATTTTCTAATGATGACAACATCATTCTCTTCTATTCAGCCTATTTTTATTTATTTTTTTAGTGACCTTAATATATTGCAGCACACATGGAAATACAGTGATCAGATCTACCCCTCCCTGTCTTGCCTCATAACCTCAGCATGATTGACATTCCCACACATGACAGGGAGAAGGCCCTCTCTCTTGTAAGTACAGTCACTGTAATCACCCTAAGCATTTGAAAATTTTAAATCCCTCATCTGTTTTTAATTCAATTTTACCTCAAATAAACAATTAAGCATACCTCAAGGGTTTTCCTTCGTATTATTTCCTTTAACTGTGTACTATACGATTACTCTATTTTCCTACAAACCTTTGCCTTGTTCAGAAAAAAAACACAGTACTATTCTTCTCTTAGGTCATAAGTTTAAGAAGGAATCTTTATCTTGTCATGTGTTACATGATAAGTCCAATAAAGATCAAAAATGATAGACTCTATTTCAGTAGATAAATAAGTCATAAGATAAAAGATGATGGTATGAGATTTACGCACATATTTAATTATGGAATTTAGAGAAATCATGTGTAAATGTCTATTTTCTGTTTTTTTTTCTCTCCTTATGTGGGATGAGGAGGAAGAGGGATCAAAATGAAACATACCAGCTTGACAAAACTTGTGAGATGAAAAATCAAATTTTCTGTCTATGTGATTGCTATGATGAAATGCCTACTATAAAATTAGATGCTAGAAGTTCATCTGTGGGGACTCATTATTTGTTAATGAGAGGAACTTAAAACTTATGATGTTCTCTAGAATTTTCAGCCAACACTTTCCTATTGTTATTTCATTCTGTGTATCTTACTCCAGCTTTTTACAATTCTAAATTTATTTGTTTCTATTTTCTACTGAGTTTTCTTCTCATCTTTGTCTCTATACATGCCAATATATATTTAAATTAATTTTGTTTTACTTAATAATTACTATTTGTTCCACTAAAGTGTTCTCATCACAAATCTAATGACAGGGGATCAGTATCTGTCTGAGATATAATTCCTTTTAAGAAATAAGAAATGAATAGAAAATACTCAGGCATACTTGCTTCATTAGAGGCCTGGTGAGGGCCTGAGCATTTGCTAGGTGATGGCTGCACAAACCATGAGACTCTTGCAGGACCTAACACAACCCTTTCAGACTGGAATTTTCTGCAAGGCTATAAATCCAGCAGTGCTTTCTTTCTTTTCTTTCTTTCTTTCTTTTCTTTCTTTCTTTCTTTCTTGCTTTCTTTCTCTTTCTTTCTTTCTTTTTCTTTCTTTCTTTCTTTTTCTTTCTTTTTCTTCCTTCCTTCCTTCCTTCCTTCCTTCCTTCCTTCCTTCCTTCCTTCTTTCCTTCTTTTTCTTTCTTTTTTCCCCATTCATCCCACATGTCATCAGATGTACCTCAGGCTAACTCGTGAATATCCCTGCTTAGACTTTTTCCTTTAACAGTGACTGTGACAGACAAATTATCATGCATTAATTACAGTGTAATCTGCTATCATTGTAATGTAGTCCACCATATATTTTAAAACTCCTTCGATGTATGCATTAACTCATCCATCTTGCTTTTCAGTTACAGCATATGTGGCTTGGATATTGCTCTATTAATCATGAGAACCCAAAAGCTGTCATGATTTAAGAACCTTGAACTCTCCATTAAACTAATGTCTATCTGTCAGTCATAACATTAATGACATGGTTAACACATGCAAACTATGTTAAAGTAACATTAAAGGTTCTGATTTAAACTTGGGAATAAGAGGAAATGTATGCAGAGGAATTTCTCTTGTTTCTTCTCTCATGGAAACTTTCTCATTATTTCAAATACTTTGCTGCTGTCCATCATGGAAGAAAAGAAAGCCACTAAAGTCCAAAATTGGTCAAGAATGGCATTCTTGTAAGAGCTGGCTTATTACTAAGATGTCTGGGTGTGATTGAAAATACACTTAGAAAGACTGGCTTCAATGCAAAATCTCATTTATCTTTTATAGTAAAATAATAATAGTAAAAAATCCTTACAAATGCAAACAAGCTTATATTTGAACACCCACATATAAATAGCATAATATTCCAGAATGTTTCTGTGGAAATGGGTACACGTAGCTGTAGATTCCTTTCATTCTCAGAGAAGCTGATAGGTTGGCTAATATTGTGCCAGGGTTTTTGGAGTTGACCTGAGCCTACTAATTAGAGACACACTGTTGATCTATGTTAGTTTTCATTACATGGAGTTAGAAGCTTTTATTAGTTTGCTACTTGTGCTATACAACTTCTTTTAAGGTGTGATACATCTTTTCTTCAGGCTAAAATAGAAATTACTGCTACCTTTCTTGTTCACTCTACACTAGTCCACTCTCAGACAAACAATCGCCTTTACTGTTAAAATATTCCAGGGGATACTTGCTTGTTCCTAAGTACAGGCTCCAACAGCATGGGCTTTGAGACGGAAGTGTGTATACTTAAGGACATTATAGGCCTACTGGTAAGTACGTCCTCATGCACACTTCTGCACTGAGGCCTTAAGCCTCTCAATATCTCGTCTTCTACCTCCCAGACGACTCCTTAATCTATTTTTTAATGTGGGGAGTTGGTCATCATTCTCCTTCTTCCCTTTGTGAGGAAGATGATTGGGGTTATGGCTCTTGCAACAAGAACTGGAATAGTAATTCTTTCAAAGCATCAAAACAGTTCACTTTGATATGAAGGAAACGATTGGAGCATTTCAGAGATGCTTCACTTCTTTTATTTCAGCAGAGATTCTACTTTCAGTGATATAAATCCACAGGGCTCCCAAATTGCTCTTTTCAGTGAAAAAACAACCCACTCAAAAAGTCTGCCTTGTCTTATACACACTGCACCTACAGCTCCATGTGGGTTGCATTGGAAGAAAATCTCTTTACCAAAAAGCAGTAGTAAATTAAATGGCCGAAACCTTAACTTCACTGCAATTATGTTCTGAAATGTTTGTGTTTGCTCTCCATTGCTTTGGGGAATCCAATACCCTATGTGGAAATCTCTGAAGAGGAGACTGTTAGGTGGAACACAGCTGCCTTCAAGATGAAACTCACCCCAGTATGGTGCATGCAGCAAGCCTGGCCGTGGGGATGGAGATGTTGCCCAAGACCCACTCTGAGTCGATTGCCGTCAGTCTGGAAGGCAACTGTGTGAATGGGAGTGTTTGTAGCTGTATAGACCCTATAAACTCTTTGAATACACTTTTGAGGGTCAAGCTGGGGATGGAACTTGGAAGGCAAGTATGACCTCTGTACATCGGCAGTGTACAGGAGCTGTGTCCCAAGTGTGGAGCTTCAAGTGGCTTCACCAGCTAGAGGAAGAAATTTGAGCTGAGACTGAATGCCAGCACATCTTCTGTTGCTTTATAATTCCTTTCATTATGCAAAGTCAGTGCTCAGAGAACTGCAGACATTCAGAAATGAATTTTCTATTATCCTGATATATAAAATTGTTTGCAACATAATGGCAAAGTAATAAAGTTTTTAATCGAAAAAGAAAGCCTGGTAATATTTTACTTTAAAGGCGACTGACAGGAGGGATGTGTGTGTTAGTGTGATCAATTATTGTAATTTCAGTCTCTTAAAATGAATACTTGTTGTCTGTTATTTGATTAAATTTGAGGAAAAAAAACCCCACAGTGCAAGTGCTGATCTGTTTGTTTGCTTGCTTTTTTCCTGCTTTTAAATCTCTTATTTGCTTAAACTTCAGGTGACTGCAATTTATTCAGGCCTTTATCCTGAAATTGTACAAGAAAGTTCCCATTGTATAACCTGTAGTTACAGGACGTATGAACAGAGCTTGAAACATTGCAGAAATAAGATTAAACTTTTGCAATTCAGGTTATGTAAGTATCTGCCATGCCGATTAAGTACCCAGGAGAAGCAATCTGTTTTCATCCTAAAAGGGATTACAGGACTTGTGATCCAAGTAGAAGTTGTTATGAATAGTTTTTCCTTGCAGCATATCTAAAGATCAACAAACTTGGGTTTTGCAGTAACAGTGGGAAAATTGGCATTTAATTTCTGAAAGCTTTCCTTTCCTCCCTCAAGCACTGTAACTAGGAGGCAAATGGCATTTTAAATGTTGAAGATACTGAGAGAGCGTGTTGGAGGGGAGGAAGTGGTGGAGGCTCTCAGCAGCAGTTCTTCGGGGAGGTAAATGATTTAGTGATACACCTTCTGAGTATTTTTGGTGTATCAGAAATGCAAGCAGTGGATATTGCCCAAAGGTCTTGATATTTTTGGTTTAAATTTGGAGGAGAAAAGTAATTGGTCAAGTCTGTTTTGCCTATAATGGTAACAGCTGACTGATCTCTTTTCTTTTCTCTTGAACAATGTGCTTTTCCATTTTATTTTCTTCAGTAGGGGTTGGGGGAGAGCAGCTGGGTGGAGGTCTGGCAGCCAGCTAAGGTCAGTCTACCAGAACATGTTGTCCTGGCATTGGTCTTGCCTTTACCAGGACTGAAGGGGGAATCAATGACATCCTTCAGGCTGCTTGTTCAGTGCTCTTTTTGTTTTTTAGGGAAGAGAGGGGAAAAGGGAATGAAAGTATCATGTGGTTTAATGACTTGAAGATTTTTGGCATTTTTACTCTATTATTTTTATATAAAAATATAAATATGCTCAATCATTTCAAAGAGAAACAAAATTTCTTCCAACCTTTCTAACTTTTGTGCTGATGCACTCTATTCCATAGTCTTCTGGATTACAATAATGTCTTTTGTTTCTTATGGTACAATAATATCTTTCATTCTTTATGTTCCTTATTTGGAACCTACACCTGCATCAGATAAGTCTTTCCTATCTACAGTTCAGCTGAGTTTCTCCAACAATTAAAGCTACCCTCCTGACTCAGAGGTAATTCTGTAACAGCAGAAAGCAAACCAGCCAGGAGAAAACACCAGCCAAATGCATTTTTCCTTTTGAGCAGTAATTAGACAAATTTTTGTGAATTTTGACATTCTCATAAAAGCTTATATGAAATGTTAGGTAGTGTCTGAGTGTGCGGAGGGGTGGTTTTAGATGTAACCTACCAGCATGAGAATTTTGTCACCTACTCAGCACCCAGAACAAGTTCTTAGTTTCAGAAGATTTCAGTTTCTATTAGGTTCCTAAAAAAAACCAGCAATTGTCAACGTAATGTTTACAGCCAGATTTTTCAAAGAGTCCAATATTCAATGTCGTGACTTATTGCTATAATGTCTTATTAACATAATCACTTTGCAGCTTCAATGGGAGCTGAGGTAGTACTTCATAATAATTTTATTCGTCAATAACAAGAGGACGGTGGCAGGCATGTTCATTCTATAGGAAACTCACATTTATGACAGAGAACTTTACAGTGATAGAATCTTCCTTGTAAGCGGAATAATGCTTCCAGATACTACATCTCATTCTTTATATTGTTAAAAAAACCTTCATACTGATGCATTTTCATGAAAATGAATGATCTTGAAATAAAAATGTGGATCCTCAGATTTTTGTAAGAAATCAAACTTCAGCTGGCATGTGAGCAGATCAGGGCTATTTGCTTTATAGAAGCTCTTCATTTGCTAAGGACATTTTGGTATTAATCCCTGTATCAATCTTTTCCTCTAAAAGACTCTTACATATGCATTTGTAGTCCCAGAAGTACTTTGCATCTGCCTGTGAACATTAGTCAGGTAGTTTTCCTACTGCATAAAACTTTCCATTCTTTTGTCTGAAAGGCATATGAAATTTGCAAGAATTGTTCATAATGAGGAATTTGAATCAATGCTAAACAATGTGCAGTTATTAATGTCATCATAACGGGTTTTCCTTCAAAACAGTCATAGTTGTTACAGCATCTCCTTGGTCTCAGAACCAGCCCAGCGTCTTCCTTGTGAGGCAGGGAAGTTGGTTCTACTAGCTGTGATTTCCCTCTTGGCAGCTGAACAACTCTGGCTTGGGCTCTTCTCTGCTGTCTATGGGGAGGAAGAAGAGAAAATCCTTCCCTCATTGTAAACCTCCATTAATTTTGTTATTCCTCTCTAAAGAACAACATTATTGATATCAATTCTATGTTACAAGGTCACAATACATAGAATGTGTTATAGAGTTGAAAGGTGCTTTTGTTACTGTCCATACAAACACTCTAGGTGTCCAGCCTCACTGCATTGAAATAATGTAAGTCCTTTCAAGGAAATATATGGAAGCATATACTTGTATTTTCTCTCATCTAGGAAAGACATTCTAGAGTAAGAAGTCTACCATGTGAAAAGCAAATACAGCCTGCAAAAAAGCCCTTGGATCCTAATTCCACAGGAAGTGGCGAAGATCTGTTGAGGACTCAGACCTCTCAGACCTTGATGTTCACCAAGATAACCCAAGAAGTACCTGTAAAACAGATGCTTCTGAATTGTGGAGTCAACTTGGCACCACATGAGGCAATAATGAACAGAAAATCTTACAAGCAGTAGGTGGAATAGTGGAAATAATGATGTTAAAAAAAGTCTCTGAATGTTCAATATATTCAGCTTTTTGCTGAATAAAACTGCAGTGTGGGGGAGGCTAGCCTTATTCTCATTCAAAATCCACAGTCAAAAAAAATATTAAAAAGCATCTTTTATATTGAAAATAATGAGAACATTCCAGCTTGAAAGCATGGAGAAAATGCAGAATTGTTACTTTGGATTCTCTGATTCTAAAATGCTCTTTTTTTCTTTTATCCTCCTAGTCCTGATGAACAGAAAACTTCAACGCTTTCTTCAAAAGTTGTTCTGAAATAGTAGACTGCAGCTCAGCTCCCCTGTCAATCATCAAAGTTTAGTACAAGTGCTACAGCAACACAGAGGAGGCAAAATATATTGTGCAGCTCATCTTGAATATGATTTTTTTTTTCTGTACACTACAAATTCTGGAAAATTCTATCAAGAAAATGTCAGATAACCATTGTAAACCCAAATTCTTCCTCCTTCATTAGTACTGATAAATTTGTATTAATAAAATGAGTTCTCATTGCATTTTTCATGTTTTAGGCATAATTTATGAGGAAATTATCATTTGTCACTCTGAATGTTTCTAGAGGGCACAATAATCATGTCTGTCAATTAATTTTCTGCAGTCTTTTGGAAATGTGCGCTGTGTATATATTTTCTGATGTTTTGAAGATTACAGCATCCTTAATGACAGTGTCCTTAGGTGTAACAACATAAGCATTAAATGTATGGAAAAACACATTTCTGATGAGAAATTTTATTTGAGTTGTAGCAAGTGACTTGTAATGTTTTTGTCCTACTTAATACAACCGAAGAGAGAAATTACAGTTAGTTTTTCATAGGATGCTATATAGAAAAGAGGCAAAATTTGAATACAAAAACATACTGATTATTACGTGTTGTTTCTATAATAATTATTAATTTTTTGAGTCTTAAGGCTTAAACCACTTACTCAAGGGTTTCAAAGGAAATGACGGTGTTTAGGTGTTGTCCCCACTTTTTGATTTTACATCTAGAAAAGATAAGGTCTCCTAGTCTTTTTTTGGAGTAAGAAGGTGCCAAACTTAACTGGAGCTGGAAGTGCCTAGTCTCTCAATAGAGAACTTCATCACATTCAGCGTAGAGTCTTAAGTCCAATCCAAAGGCCACTGAAGTTAATTGAATGATCTAATCCCTGCTGTTTTCAGTGGGAATTGAATTAGGCCTGAGGACATCAAAAATGGTGTGATGGCATTTAGCCACACCACTGTCATTAATTATAATGGGAACTGAACTATTATAACCTCGTCTAACATGGACCTTGCCCTTTTTCATATTACAACTGACTTGTAATGAAGGGATTTACATACTTTTTCACTGCATAAACCCCAATTCTATTTGGCATCCCAATATTAAAAGAGAAATTATGGAGCACTTGCAAACATCCTTTTTGGTTTAATGAAATATTTAAGGAAAAATTTCAAGTGTGAATATGTTCATCAGACTGTATTGATTGTTTGTTTGCTTGCTTATTCTGTTTGAAGAAAAAGGTTTTCTTGGAGATATCTCCTTCTTTTACCACTGGGGTGTAGGAGTGTGTTATCATAGGACTTCCGGTTTGGCATGTTTGACATCAGCTGTAGGACTGTCGTCACTTTCAGAGCAGTACTAATGGTAGCTCTGTGCTTATGTTGATTGCGTTCCTGATTGGAAGCCTAATTAATGTGCATCTCTGTCTTTTGCTTTCCTGTTGTTTATTTTTTCATGTTCTACATGCATATATCTGAGTCCAAACATATATACATAAAATTAGGCTGATGAAAAAAATGATGATTTTTATATAGTCATAGCTTTTCTCATATTTCTCATATTTTCTTCACCAAAAAAGTACTAAGATGACAATTCCAGATGAAATCACTTCTTGCTTTCACCTACCATGATTCTAAAGCAAAGGGACTATTTTTTCCCCATCGGGTAAAATTAGACCCATACTATAAGAAGACTCATTTCCAAATAAGCTATAGTCTACCTAAGAATTAGCACCATTGGAAATATCAATTTCATTAACATATATTAGACTTTCGTGCAGCTTACAGTGTTATCAACCTGAAAATCAATTGTAGTCCCTTTTGGAATTGTTCCCTGAATGAAATACAAAAACAATAAAATAAAATAAATCTATAAAACATATCTACTGTGCTAAAAGAGGGAACATTTATGAAAAAAACTGATTAATTATTTTATCTGGACATATTTTTTGTTTCCTGTAGAAAATGCTTGGTTTTATAAATGATTTTAAAGATGATAAAAACAAAGAAACAGCAACTGATGGAAAGCTTTTTTCCTGTTTGATTAAAAATATATATTTTTTAAGACTGAATGTCTCTTCCTCAACACATCTGAACATTTCTGAACAAAGGTGACATTTTCAACGTGACAAATAGCTGTAAACTTAATTTTCTCTCAGCAGAAACAACTTGTTTGGTCTTGGTGGTTTCACACTGAATGGCTAGCTACAGCTCCACTGTGCTGCTCTCTTACTCCCACTCCTGAAAAGGACAGAGGAAGAAAATGTGATTAAAAAAGCCATGGGTTGTAAAAAGGATAAAGAGATCACTCACTAATTACCATAATGGGCACAACAAACTCAGCATAGAGAGATTAATATAATTTATTACCTGTTACTAACAGACCGCAGCAGTAAGACTAAAAACAAACTGAAAACTTGCCACATCCCATCTCTTCTACCTTCCTAGTTCTGAGCAGCTCAGGGGAATGGGGGCTGTGGTCAGTCCCTAACGCTTCAATCCTGCTACTCCACCATGGTCACTCTGCCCCTGCTCCATGTGGGTCCCTCCCATGGATGCCATCCTTCCAAAATGATCCTGTGTGGGCTTCCCACAGGCTGCAGCTCTTCAGGCACCAGCTCCAACATAGGTCCGTACCACGGGGCCCATCCTTCAGGCACTGCTCCATACAGGGCCCCACAGGCAGCAGCTCCCCAGGCCTCTGCTCCCCACGGGCCCTTCTCCACGGCTGCAGCTCAGCCCAGGGCTGCTCCTGGGGGGCTCCATGGGCTGCAGCCTCCTCCAGACCTCATCCACTGCTGCTCCATGGGCTCCTCCATGGCTGCACAGGGAGATCTGCTCTGTGTGGTGCCCATGGGCTGCAGGGGACAGCCTGCTCCTCCATGGGCCTCTCCTGGGCTGCAGGGAGCTTCTGCTCTGTGCCTAGAGCTCCTCCTGCCCTCCTCCTGCACTGACCTGGGTGCCTGCAGGGCTGTTTCTCTCCCATTTCTCACTCCTCTCTCCCAGCTGCTGTGGCACAGCAGTTTTTCCCTTCCCTAAATCTGCTCTCCCAGAGCACACCCAGCATTGCTCATGGCTCAGCTCTGCCCAGCAGTGGGTCCCTGTTGGAGCAGCTGGAGCTGCCTCTGACCTGACACGGGGCAGTGCTGGGCTCTGCTCACTGAGGTCCCCCTGCGGCCCCTGCAGCTACCAAAACCTTGCCTCATAAGCCTAATGCAGTCACCTTAACTTAAACCAACTTTAACGGGTAGTTTATAATGGCTTATAAAAGTTTTAATGTTTTGTCCTTAACAAGGTCTTAAGGATTTTCCACCCTTCAGTACCTAGAAAGCCCAGGACTGTGAGAGACCCAGGGCACTTTAAGAAAACCTTGACCTTCCTTCTGGCATGCTGTACTTATTGAGGCCATCTCCGAGAGAGCCCAGACGCATTCTCTGCTGCTCAATGTCTACAGACTGTTCTGAGTGATGCAGGCTACACTTGGTATGTTTTGCCATGCGTTTACCAATTGCAAACATCATAGATTCCAGAAACATTATCTTTGTACTTCAAAGTACCTTTAATTAAAGTTTTTGTGGAATTGAGGAAACTATGTGTTAAATTACATTTGTATCCATTTTTTTTTTTTACAATCCGGAGTGGCATCTAATTGCTTTAATGTTTTCATGACCAAATGACACTCAATGGCAATAGATTATTGCAACTCATTAAAGATGTACATAGACAGTACATAAACATTTTCATTGTCTGAGCTCTTAATTCAGCCAATTATGCTTGGCTGTTTCAACATGTGTCCAAGTTTTGTACCAAGTAAAAAGTTCATTTATACATCAAAAATTATATTTCAACGTATATATAGCATTTTTGTTTCTCTCAAAATGTACATGTCTTGGTAAAAAAGAGTTGAAATATTTCATCTATTAATAGTTTGTAAAACAAAAACCATAAAATTAATAAAGACAGTCAGAAGAACATAAACTAGGGCATATGAAATTCTAACTGAAATTAGCAGAACTAAAAGGGAATTTGAAGAGAAAATAGCCAAAAACTTGAAAGCCTTTATTAAGAAATGCATTATGTTTAGCAGGCTTACTAGAGCAAGAGAGCAACATGTGGAACTGAGCTTCATGGGAAAGTAATGCTACAATTAAGAGACCACTGGCAACTGTAATGAATCTGCAGAGCCACAGCAGTAGTTGTATGGTCAGGGCTGCTTTCACTTAGGTTTGTAATCTGAGCAGCATCTCCGTGGATAAGTGAGCACCAAGGTGATGTCATTTTTATTGCATTGAATGCTTGTACTCAGAAGAGATGTGGGGCTTTAACCATGATATTGAAAAAGATGATGATAAGGACATTTTTATTTAATAAATGAAATTTGACTAAGGGGAGTGATTTTAACCAGTAAGATTGTGCATTGGATTTTAATTTCTTCATCAAAGTTTAGATATTCTTATGCAAACCTGTGTTTTATTTCTGGTTCTTATAATTTCACCTATATAATTTTCAAGCTTGCCTCAAGTTTGCCTCAGATATAAAACACATAATGCAGCCTCATTTTCTCAGGGGTTGCCCGATGAGAGGCATGGGGGAAAAATACTTCAAGTAGGTGCTAGTGACAGATCATTGGTATTTAAAAAGCTGTTGGGTTTTACAGACATAACTCGCAGAAGTGAATGAATCCTCCCCATCATAAAAATAATAAAAGTCATGAAAACCACATCTTTATCAGTCTTTGAGACAGCATTATTTTAGAGACACAAGAGTCAGTCGCAACATAATTATTCTTTGCGTTGTTTGACTGCCTTGGACCTAAACAACAGTGATGAAGATTTCATAGGCTTCCATATAATGTGTTCCACTATTTCAATCTCCAATATTAGAAAGTTTTTCCCATGATTCGATTTCTGCATCCCTGACCCATAGTACCGAGAATTCCTTTTATTTTTTTTCCCAGTTGCCTTTTAGCTGTTTGAGGATTGTTAGCATTTTATCATATATACCTTCAGCCTTCTCAGTTTCAGACTAATGAATCCTCATTCTTTTGTTGCTTCTTGTTGATCCTGACAGATTTTCATCTCTAAAACTGTGAAAAAGATATGACATTCGAACTATCACTTTGGAGCATAAATTTCACTGACTGCCATAGATTAAAATTTCTAATTCAGTCAGTGCTGTTGACATCTGCCTATAAAAAGACCTTTTTGGCTCTTAGGCCGTCGATTCAACCCATGACACCTACTGCACATTGATTCATAGTGTCCATTAAGGGGACTTTACATGTATGTTTTCATGAGACATAGGAGTGAAGTTTCTAGATGAGTGATTTATAAAGGAATGTAAATAAATGGTAATGAAACCTCCATTCTTATCTTTTAAAAAAGATCTAATTATGATTTATATAATTCTAATAAATAACAATATGAGTTAGAACCCTAAATCTTAAAGTTCCTGGAAAATATTACTCTATGCAAATTTAAATCCATTGGCTTTCAAACTGTGGTCCAGAGATCCGTAGTGATGAGGTATACCTATTATATACACGTATTTTGTATTTATGTGTTGTTTATTTATCATATATATAACATATTTTATTAGAAGTATAATTTCTGAATATTTAGTAAAAAGGGAAAGCAAGTGCAGTGACAATGTACCATTTGTTTATCACTAAAAGTTCATATTAAGAATTTCAGAAAAGAAGTCTGACTGACCCTCGCTACATGAAACTTCACTGTTGTTTCTGTGCACCTGGAAAAAAAATGCCAAAAAACAAAAACAAACAAACAAAAAAATACATTAATATTGGCCTAATTGATCAGAGAACAATGAACTCTGTTTCTGTTTCATGTTTTAAATGGTGAACCTTACAGACCTTGCATCCTCCAAATGTGTTATTACTTTTTCATTATGATCCGAAGAGAAATTACCTTGTCACATCCTGCCTGTAAAGGGGGAGAAGGGATGACCAGATTTGAAAATCATTTTTCTTTAAAATTGTGTCAGTCATTGATCTAGAAGCACGATTTAGTTCTTTTTGGTTTCTGTCATAAATTACTGTACTGTGATACAAGACTCAATGGCGTGGTTTAATGAATCCACTGATTGCTGTGATGGCTACATGTGCTCTTGAGAATTGTGCAACACCCTATCTGTCACAACTTATGTCCTTCAAAGTTAACAGATAGCACTTAGATATGGATTTAGTCAATCAGCAGAATGGCTTCTTAACAATTTTCAAATCTACTCATGTTGTGAAGAGGACTCAAAAAATTTGCTGCCACTGATGCTGAATGGCATCCAGAAGAGGAGAATTTTGTTATTTCAGTTTCTGATTGTGCTTCGTATTTAATAATTTCCCATTCTCTCTGTGATTCGTGGATAATAAATACAAAATTTCCCTCAACACTTAAGGATCACTGTACAACAAAGCACAATATGAACACTATTAGCAGCTAAGACTCCTTCCCCAGGGACCACTGAGTAGCAAACTGAAAATGAGTTAGAACTGTCATTGCTGCCAGCACTTGAAGAGGTCGGGTGAGAATGGGGTAAGATCATTTTCACAGCAGGCACTTCCTAGCACACCAGTAACTAGTTTCACTGTTCTCATGTCACCTTCATAAATCACCTCTGGCAGGGTGTGTTAGCCCTTTTTGATGATCTTGATTACACCACTCAAGTCATGATTGGATTCCTGCAGACATCATCCCTTCAAATGAATTCAGAGCATCTGAATTTCAGTTTCCAGATCTGCTGGTTTAAAATTTTCATATTGCAATGTATTTGATGCCTTTGGGGACAATGCCTCATCATTGTGAGAGTGGAATAAGTAGCATTCCTATATGGTTAGCTCTCTGCCAGTCTCTAGATGCACGAGATACGGTGGGACTTCAATTTTACACTATAAAACTAGGCTCTGAGTTTCCTCTGAGCAGAAACTGTGAAATCCATGTCAGAGGTGTGACTCAAGGTCCTTTTCACACAGGTCAAAGATGAGGTTAGTTCAGCTAGCCCAAGTGTAAACTAAAGAATAGAGGAAAACCACAGACGGATGTAGTTTCAGTAACATCTTCACAAAGAATGAAAAGGTAAAATTATGCTTCCTGACCGAAGGCAGCCATATGCTATTAGATGACTCTTTCAGATTGGACATATATAAGAAGTATTGCATAAGGGAGTGTTATCTAGCTATTACTAGCAGACTAGCTACAAAAGGCAGCAAGCTCCAAGTCGTCTCCTTCCATTCTGTAAGCATCTCACAGAGCCAACAAGCAGCAGTTCTTGTAATCCACAGTGGAGAAGACCTGCAATGACGGTGCCAGTACCTGCAAGAGTATGGACCTCCACATTTCCTTTTCTGTAGAAAAAATATGGCCAATATTTTAATGGCTCTCAGGCTGAAATCATTAGTCTACTATAAATTCAGAAAATCCTGTATATATAAATTCTTATTCAGGGGCACGTAAACCTAGAAGCATATCTTAACAAGTTCAATATTTTGGAATGTCATGGTGTATTTAGAGAAAATTTTAATTCAGCTGAAGATAGTTATTTTAAAACTCCTGGGCAGGAATGAGTCTCTGAAGGCCTGAGCTTCATTTATTGCATGCTCTTTAAGGGACTTCTCTGATGCTACATGCTAGCAAAAAAAGAGTAAATTAATCATGAGAAGGCAGTGCAATTCCCTCTCTAGTCTCTCCTGGTTCAAATTAATATAATCAATATAGCACAAACCGCCAAGCACTTCTTCATACTTATGTCACTTCCATCGTGTTTACCTATATAATGAAATATAGACAACAGATATACAAAATATACAACGAGAATATGACCACATTCTACTATTTGGTCTCATCTACGAAACTGGAAAAGGATTTAAAAGAACCCTTCCACTTATGGCCTTCATACTACCTGTTTGTAAAGCCTGTATCTGCATATCGCATAAAGATAAAAAATATAGCAGGCATAAGACAATTATATGGTTGGTAGGGAAGGGTCTGTGGTAGTAGGGTAAGCAGCTCAGCCTTACGTTTAGACAGTGCAGTGAGTTAGAACATCAGAGGATCTAAAGGGATGCTTTGATTTAAACTGCTGGCTATCAGCTGAAAGTATCAAAGCCTCCTGTTGGTATCAGTGTGATACAGATACCAACCTCCTGTCCTCCTTCCTGCCATGCCTTCCTGACAGTATGAATGAGGAACAGAACAAATTTTTTAGGTTTAACAGCAGAAAAATCATTTAATTTAATCCAAGCCCATCTACAAGGTACTATGCATACAGGGACCCAACACGCTGAGCTTGAGCAACCATATGCCAGCCACCTGTCAGCTGAACAGAAGTGATTAATGTAAAAAATTAGCAGATTTGACGATTAGGAGATGATCATACAGGGAAGATATCATACAGGGAAAACTTACCGTTCTGCTAGCATATCTCCTTTGCAAGGCTGAATCAATTCATGTTGTTCTAACTAATGGCTAAGTGTTGCAATCGAGTTAAACCGATCGAAGTCTTCAGAAACTATGTAATTAACATCCTTCCTCAAGCATCACCATATTTGATGGAGTTAGTTTCCTGTGATTTAGCCAAAAGAAAAAGTGTTTTGACATTAGATTCTTGAAACCTTAAGACTCAGAGTAGAGTTTGACGTGTGAAAAGCAATTAGAGTGTGATTCATTAATCTTGTACAGAGCAGTGGATGGCTCACGGCTGGGTGGAATTAAAAATAGAGGAAAGAAATTAACACGCTGTATGAGTTAGCATGGTATGCAGTGTCATTATAGCTATCATGCTTTGCTAGTTGATTTCCATTTTAAACAAATCAGAAACTTTTCAAATCTGTAAAGATTTTTTCTGATAAGGGAACACTTATTTCAGTCTAGATAAATTTTCTAATTATGAAATGTACCTTTTCTTGCTGTTACAGCATTTTGCTTTTTAAGGTAATCTGTCATATGTATTATTAAGAGAAAATGAAATTTATGTTGAAGAAAACAAAGTGCCTTGAGAAAATCAGATTTGCTGGAGCATTGATTACTTTCTCTTCCTGCGTTTAAATAGTATGTGGCAGAAAAAGTCACTAGCCAAAAGCAAGTAATGAAAAATTTAGCAAGATGAAGTAATGTTTTGCTAATGTTCATCACGTGTAGAAAAAATTTACTTGCATAATCAAAATATACTGCTAGTGGGAAAATAAATACGGTTAACTTTCATAACAAGAATGGTTTGAAATATCAAAGTTCTCTACCAGTACATAGTCCCTGTCTTCTGATAACTGTTTTTCACCTGAGAGCATCCCACCATTTTTCTCTGACTTAGCCCAACTCACCTAGAACTGGGTGCTGCTTGTCCTAAGGAGGCTTCCAGTGCCTCAGCAGTCACAGATGGAGTCATTGTCATATGACAATCAGCAGATTGCTTTCGCAGGTCATAATAGTGAGGTTTTTTTCAGGCTTTGAAGGACATCCTGGAATCAATCTGAATGCAGTTTGTTTTGTTGTTATTATACAGTTTGACTTGTGCAAGAACTGTTTCTATGGCTATGCTGCATACAAAATGGGATTGTACGAAACAACTAAAGTAGGCTCATGAGCTGACCAGTGACCATAAATCTTGTAGCAAATTTCTCAGAAAAAAGCAAAGAATAACCTGTGGTCAGTGTGATCAGTGATTTATTGTGCATGATAATGAGATCAGAGGGACAGTTCTCGGAACCCTGAAAACTAAATTGATGGACTAAAATCCTCATGTCTGAAATCGTATGTAGCTATGTAAGCTAAATAAATTACTGTTCAACTAGGGTAAATAGAAGAATGAAAGATAAAAACAGAAGACAGAAGAATCAAACACATCCTGTAAGGATGCATTCAGAAAAACAGGAGTAGTTTTGTTCTATATTTGCACATTGCTGTCACCTTACATTCAAGGTCATAAGAAAGCTCCTAGGATAAACAGATCAGAATAATGACAATAGCAGTAGTGGAACCAGTAATGTTTAATGCATTCATAATATATTTAAAAACAACAACAGAAAACAGGATTCCAAACCGTGAGACAGGCTGAGGGTTAATCGGATTACAGATTGGAGTGATAGGATTAGTGACTGTGCCTTCTGAACAGTGTCACTCTCTCTATCAGCATAGATCATGTTCTTAAATCAGACAAAGGTCATTCCAAAGCAGTGGTTCTGAGCCAAATTCTACTATAATTGCAGTCAGAGGGTATTCTCATACAGTGAGCGAGCCAATATGAATAAAGGAATGAAGGAATGATAATCCAGATGTAAGGTATTGGAAAAAGTAGCTCCTTATTAGACTTTTTGGGTGAATCTCAACATTGTTACAGGTAGCAGACAGATAAAGGTTTTTACTCTTGTTAGGCTTTAGCAGGATTTCATTTTCATTTCAGACTGCGCACAGTCTTTTTTGGTTGGCAATTCTTGTTCCGAAATATATCCCAGTGGGTTGCACATTACCTCCACAAGGAATATTGCTTACAAGGATCATGTAAACCAGAAAAGACGTGAAACTACTGCCATGATCCAGACCTGAGTTGAAATAGATATGTGTCTTCTATAAGGATGTTTTCTGTTTAGAGAAAATACAGGTAAAGAAAGAAAAAGCCGTGCTGAGATAGCAGAAATGAGGGTCTGATAGCACTGCAAATGCAATAACTGTATTAAATTTTTTTGGTCTATTGTCTTAGTTTCTAACAGAAGTTACTTCTCTCACAGTGTCTGGTATGAAGCTGTGTTTTTGTTCCCAGAAGAGAAACAACTGATAACACCTGGCAGTGTTGAACACAGCCAAGGACACATTTTCTTCCTCAGTGAAGCAGTTAGAAGGCATAAGGAGCTGTGAATTGGGAGGGGACAGGACCAGGGCAGCTAACCCAAACTGACCAAAGAGCTATTCCATACCACATCACATCATGTGATTTTTTCAGAAGAGAAATCGCTCTCTTGCTCGGAGGGAGGGGCTGCTGGCCGGTTGGGTATCGGTTGTTGGTCCCTTGCTTTGGGTATTATTTCTTGTTTCTTATATATATATATATATGTACTGGTATTTCTTTTATTCTCTCTTTTGTTTTAGTAAATAGCTTTTATCTCAACCCACGAGTTCTACCGTATTTATTCCTTAATTCTCTTCCCCATCCCACTTGGGAGGGGGGAGGGTGAGCGAACAACTGTGGGGGACTTAGCTGTCTGCTAGGTCAAACCAGCACATCTGTTCAAGAGCCTATATCACATCTGAGAGTACAAAAAACAATATCTGCATCTAAGACAACAAGAAACATTTAAGGAGATACCACTTACCTGTAATTTTGATTTATTAAAACACATGTTTTTGCTAAAGATAAAGAAAGTTTACTTCCTGAAGCAAAACTCTGGAAAAAAATTATTCTTCATTTCTCTACAGGTGTTAGTCCCAGAAGATTGCTATCATCATAGACCCATGATTGCACAAAGTAAAAGAAAAACAAAAACCCTTGTTTAAAAAAAAAAAAAGATAACATTGCTTACACTTGAGTAGATAGTCACAGGGTCATAGTATTTACAACTGACAGTTATACATGTGGGATCATTTCTTGATTACTGTGGGAAAATGAAAGGATTTCAAAGAATTTTCATGTATTTTAAGTATCAGTTAGGAAAAAAATATTTCTCTGAAGAATCATAGAGTACTCACACAGCAGCAAGATCCTTAAACACATTTCTCAGCATTTCAGTACAGGTCTGAAAGGAAAGGAAATTCTTAAAGGAACCTTTTAAGATCATCTAGTCCAATTTTCCTGCAATGAACATGAGCACCTACAGCTAAATCAGGTTGCACAGAGCCCAGCCCAGCCTGACCTTGAATGCCTCCAGGGACGGGGCTTCCACCACCCCATGCAGTGCTTCACCATCCTTACTGTAAAAAACTTTTTCCTTATATACACCCTAAATCTCCTCTCTTTTGGTTTAAACCATTTCTGCTTGTCCTGTCACCACAGTCCCTTTCTTTCTTGTAGCCCCTCTTTAGATACTGAAAGGCAGCTATCAGGTCACCTCGGAGCCTTCTCTTCTCCAGGCTGAACAGCCCCAGCTCTCTCAGCCTGTCTTCACAGGGGAGGTGCTGCATCTCCTGGATCATTTTTGTGACCCTCGTCTGG
>WBMW01001640.1:50783-81791 GCA_013396635.1 Penelope pileata
AGGTCCCTCTGGATGGCATCCCTTCCTTCTAATGTATCAACTGCACCACTCAGCTTGGTGTCATTGGCAAACTTGCTGAGGGTGCACTCAATCCCATCACTGATGTCATTGATGAAGATATTGAAGAGAACCGGTCCCAACACAGACCCCTGGGGGACACTGCTCGTTACCGGCCTCCACCTGGACATAGAGCCATTCACCACAACCCTCTGTCTGCGGCCTTCCAACCAATTTCCTACCCACCGAATAGTCCACCCCTCAAATCTGTATTTCTCCGATTTAGAGATAAGAATGTGGTGGGGGACCATGTCAAAGGCCTTGCACAAGTCCAGGTAGATGACACCAGTCACCTTCCCTTATTGCACCGATGCCGTCACTCCATCACAGAAGGCCACCAGGTTGGTCAGGCACGACCTTCTCTTGGTGAAGCCGTGCTGGCTGTCGCAAATCATCCGCTCATCCCACATGTGCCTTAGCATGTCTTCTAGGAGCATCTGTTCCATGATCTTCCCAGGCACAGAAGTGAGGCTTACCGGCCTGTAGTTCCCTGGGTCCTCCTTCCTCCCTTTCTTGTAAATGGGAGTGATGTTTCCCTTTTTCCAGTCACCAGGGACTTTGCCCGACAGCCACGACTTTTCAAATATGATGGAGAGTGGCTCAGCAACTACATCAGCTAGCTCCTCCAGGACCCTTGGATGCATGTCATCTGGCCCCATAGACTTGTACACATTCAGTCTTCATTTTCCTCAGTTTGACCAGCAGCTCCTTGCCAAGCCATGCTGGTTTCCTGCCTCTCCTGCCCACTTTCTTATTCAGAGAGACAGAGAGCTTTTGCACTTTCAGAAATACATCCTTATAGAGTAGCCTGCTTTCCTCCACTCCTTTGTCTCTAAGGACAGCTTCCCGGGAAATCTCACCCAACAATTCCTTGAACAGCTTAAAGTTTGCTCTCCCGAAGTCCGGGGTCCTGACCCCACTCTTTGCCAGGCCCATGTTCCTCGAGATCACGTACTCAACCAGGGCATGGTCACTGCAGCCCAGGCTGCCTCCAGTCTTAATGCCTTTAATGACCTCTTCCACACTGATGAGCACCAGGTCCAGCAGCACATCACCTCTGGTCGGTCTGTCCAGAGTTTAAAGTAAACCGTTAGTTTTGCCAGCCTATAACCTTTCTACTTCTCAGTCAGATTTCTCAAACTGATTAGGAGCATAGGAAGTTCCCGTGTGAAGCAAGATTGAACAGATTGAGGCTCTCTGCTTGATGAGGAGCAACATCAGTGGCAAGTGAAAGAGAGTATGTCACAGATATATATGGCAGTGGAGATTTATGGACACGAGCACAAATGTTGTCCCTTCTGTCAATAGAAGAAGCAAGTGTGGCATGATGACATGGAAATGTGGCTATCCCAGAGAGAGAAGGAAACACCCTGCCCTGCAAAAGCATCTGCAGAAGATGGCACAGAAAGCAGTAGAAAGGGTTGATCCTCAGCACTTTGAGGGCCTAGGGACATTCAGAAAGAAAGATAGGAAATATATGTAGAAAATAACAAGCATAACACGAGAGATTAGGTAATAAGTTAATAGGCTATTTGATTAAGCTAATGAAGTTAATGATTTTTAAAGCACTGTTATTTGATAGTCTTGGAAGAGGCATGCCTTTCCTTGCAGAATATAAGCAAACAATATTTCCTTTGAGAAGGGAAGAAGTCTCCCCACGCTCACCCCTAAAGAGAGAAATTTGATTGTAATTTCTGGTAAAAGTCATTGTCTATATGAAGAAATAGAATACAAAGCATCCAAGGTCCTGTTCAGTCTGAGAAATCACAGTGAGTAAACGTCAGTATCTGAACTAGTGATTTTCCACTGCTGTTTGTTACTCTCTTTTAAGAAGTTCAAACATTTCTATTTGTAACTCTATTTGTAAAGAAAGTAAGCACACGCACACACACAAAACCACCACCAAAACAAAACAAAACAAAACAAAACAAAAATCAACCAATCAAACAAAAAAACCCAACCAACTAACCAAAAAAGAGCCACCTAGAAGCATATATAATGCCAACAATTTCATATGCTATCTCCAATAACAGTATGAAGAAAAAATTCATAAACAGAACCAAAGAAGCTGTTCTTAGGATATCAGCTAAGTAGGTAAGAAGTTGCTGGATTAGTATCTAGATGACAAAAGATGAGTGCCAATGTAAGAGAGCTAGGAAGGAGTCCCTTACCTGCCTGGAGTACAGAAGGAAGCAGAATTTGACTCTTTGTAACTATTTCAGTGGAGTGCCTGCAGAGATCACAATTTATTTCCTGGAAGTTTGTACATTATGGTTGTTACCAGTTTGTTTTGTTAAATTTTAACAGTCTGTGTTAATGATGCGTTCGCCACCAATCTGTTACCAGTTTGTGGTATCCAATTTGCAGGCTACATTGTTTAAATTTTCCACTGTTTCATTACATTACTGCTTGTGCAGTTTATGTGGCCAAAAGGAATACACCTTATATATTAAACCAAGAACATATTTCCAGCTTAATTAAAGTCTTAACAATCTACTCAAATAATTATTATTAGTTCAGTTACAATGACGCTAACACTGAAAGTTGTCATTATATATGGTTAAAGGCGATGTATATTTTTCTTCTACACATTTCTTTGTTGCTATGCTTTGTAGTGCCCCTCTGACTCCTAAGGTAGACAATTTCATCCAGGGAGAGTTACAGTGAGTTATCAGCAGCTGGTGTCTGCTGCCAAGAGGTGTATCTTGCTGATGGTAGGCATTTCTTCCCCTGCACTTTTGGGTGCACTTGAGCTATTTTTTATGTATTTGTTCATGTAGACGATTTGCTTGCTTTAGGTTTGCAGCACTGTTTTATGTGCGAGTTTTCTACACTGTGCTTCACAGATTTTGGAGTCTTGTTCTTTGATCTCCCTGTTATCCCTCAAGGTGATTTTGCCTGGATTCTGAGTTTGTGTTTCTTTGGTGATCAATACCTGGCTGTTGGTGAGTCTTTATAGCCCTGGGGGCTCCAGTATGATCCTATCCTTATACTTTTAAACTATATCTGATCATCCCAGGCTTGTATCATCGTATGTGATGCATTCCATTCTCAATATTGTTACTTTCTGTTAGCTACAGAGGTTTATATTTAAATATAGATGTTAACCACAAAATTGCACAAGCTAAGTAAAAGCAAAAATAAATAATTGCTAGTAATTAGAAAGCTGTTTCTAGACACACGTACTAGCAATGCTATATTAAATTGGTTACAAAGCTGCAAGGCATCACCAACTGAATGGCTGCTGACTTCCCATACATTTTTTCAATTTCTTGATGATATTTCCTGAAAAGATGAGATTGGAAGAGCATCACTTGGCACTGTTTGCCCTCTGTGTATCATTCTCTACCCATAGAAAGATCCAGGCATTTGGTTGATGATGACTCTGTGAGAGATCTGAGACGAGTCAGTGAATTGCTCTAGGAAAAAGACAGCCTTAATATGATAGTACCTGGTACCATATTCCAGAATAAAAAAGCCATATGTTAAACCACAAGTTGAAATAATGCCAAATATGCATAGGTTTTTATTTTCATTTTGTTTTGGTCCAGATGGACTCCAAAGTCATACAGAACATCTAATTTCTGGTTACATTACTGAAACTTATACACAAACTTTTTTTCTTGAAAGCAAACAAGGAAAATTATGCAACAGTTTTTCATGTGCCTAGTTTTATGCTTTGTGCGGTACCGATGTAGGAAGAAGGGCTTTCTTTCACAACACTGACGGCAGTTTCTGTCAGTTTCAAGGGGAATTTATAACATTTGTATTTCTTTTCTGCATTATTTTCATCAGGAAGGTGCTGAGAAAAGTTGTTTTTTACTCTGTATCAATCTTCAAGCCTTCTATGCTTTAAGATTTTCATCTTAATATTTTGTTTTATATTTAATATGAGATACATGATCACTATTGAAAAATAGAAATGTGAATTGAAATGCTTATCTGTAAACGATGTCTAATTGTTATGAAAACAGAGATGTCTTGGATGTCTGTGACAACAAGGAAGAAGGAGAGAAAGACAAAGATATGTTATATAGAGTTCTTTGAATTTTTCTCCCTTTCTCTGTCATTCATGTATAAACTATTATCTTTTCTTTTGAGTTTAGAGTTTATGCCTTGCCATTAAGCACCAAGAAAACTTTTTCTTTTGGCCTGTTTGGCCTGCTTAAACGCTTTCATTATAAGAAAATATGTCTTTATGACAATACTTTGCTTTATGGCAATATGATCATTACATTTTGATGTTGCTGCAGTAAAATTAGAAGATATGATGAAGTTAAGTGTGGAAAATACTACCACAGCAGCGTTAAAAGGTCATAAAAACCTGTCTTGACTGACGATTTACTGGAACTTCGGGAGTGGGAGAAGCATTGGAAAATACACTTCCCTTTTTGCTTATACGATTTAATTTCTCAAAACTTAATTATATTTGTAACACTACGAAACCTCATGACTCTTAAGCTATTGCTTTTCCTAAGACTCCCTCTGAAAGCAATCACAAATCTTGAAAATTCTTGAGTTCAGTTCAATCCAGATGTACAGTGAAAAGATGAATTTTTATCTTACTGGTGATGAGTTGAGTTTTCTTTACATAGATCCCACTATTTGAGAATGACATATTCACAGATTTCACCCATCCTTCCCGAATTCCATCCAAGGTAATTGCAATTAAAAATGAAAAAGGAGGCTAGTTGTGAAAATCCTGTGTATCTGACACCTGGAAAGAAGATCCCCTGTAAAAAATTCTGATTTTAAAACAAGCTCCACGTAAGTAAACTAAACTTTTCATTGAATTTTATTCTTCGTACTTATCTGAGTATTATTCACTCAGATAGCTGCAATTTAGGTAGTGAATTCTGATCTTGCTGGGGGCGATGGTGGTGGTGAGATCTTTTGAATCCTCTGGAATTCTGTGTCAAATCATGAGGACAAAATCTTGCACAACTTTGCATCTACTCCATGTAGAGAACAAGAAATACAGAGGGGAAGTGAATGCAATTGTTGAGCATAGAAATAAGAGGAAAGGAGAAAAAATATAACTCCCTCCTTGACGTTCTTTGTCTTTTCAGATTAGGAACTGTAGGATAATGTGATTCTAGGGGGTTCTTTCGCTCTGTGAACCCCAAAAAGCCTAATAGGGATAGACAGAAGGAAGTATTACTTATCTCTAACAATATAAGCTATTTTCTAACCAGAAAAGCATAATAATAAACTTTAAGATGTCTCTCTTGGAAAAAAATTTTTAGAAGACCGACAACTAGAAAGAATTTACAGGAACATTTTCTTTGTAAAATTCACTGATTCCTTGGACACCATGCATGTCTATAATTAAATGATGTCAGATGAAATTCAAGTCTATACTGTTGACTGAAAAGCTGCTTGTAAGTATTACGTCTTCCTGTATTTGGAGAAACTATAATCCTGCAGATTCACAACAAAAGAAATTAAGAATAGCTGCAGTCCCTCAAATACAGACATGTTATGGAGTAATTTTATATATGTGTTTAAATATATTAAAAATATATGTACATATATATTGTGATATATATTGTTATCAGTCTTTCTTACTTGTTCCACAGCAATTTGGAAGAAAAATAGAATATTATGACTAGAAGGAGGAAGGGAATAATATTAATCAAATATGCAAAGCACCGGAGTTTGTTTCACTATATTCCCTGTTCTGACTTTTAGATAACACTTTTATGAAAGATTTGAATTAGATTTTGATCTTGTACATATATATGTCTCTATTCACAGTATCAAAGTGGAACAAAAAGCAAAGCATACCGAGTTGATAGTAGAAATTTTGAATTCTGTCTCCGTGTTAATTAATTCTCCTATATTTCTTCCTTATTTGCTCTTGCCACATATAATTCCATGAGATAATTCTGGGAACATTTCTGTCTAACTTCATACTGAGAGCAAGCACTTTATGGTCTGCTTAACTGACATTTCTATCTAAATAATTAAAGTGATTGTCCATTAAAGATTTGCAGCCTCATGACACATTTCCCAGTCATGACAGTCAATCATTTAGGAGGTCAGCTCAACCTTTCCTGCATTTACTTTTCTGTAAATTAACATCTGGCCATAAAAAAAAAGTATTGCTGTCAGAACTAAACTAAGATACTTTAATACACAGGTGATGATCGAAAGAACTGCATGCCAATATAAAAAGAAGTTTTCAGGAAAATAGATTTTCACTGCTCTTTACCACAAATCAGTATTATTTTATATTCTTTGGCACTGATTTAGCAATAATGAAAAGATAAGACACTGGGATAGGACTGTTTGAAGTGATCATGAGCTTTCTTCCAATTGCAATGAAGGAGATAAATATTTGAGACCTGAAAAGTTAAACCTATGCTTACTATTCCAGAAGTTAAGCTTAATTAATTGGAGCCCCAAATTCTTTTCTGGACAGACAGACCACAATCAGAGGAGTACCTTGTTTCAGCATGCCTCATTCCATATCAAGGTGCTCAGCACTGTGACAGAAGTCAACTGCAGGAAGTTCTTAACTCAGATCTTCTTACATGAGGTTTTGGGGATATGTATGTTTAAAAATTACCTATGAATGCTCGTATGGATATTAGTATGTTCCGTTTCATTTTCTGGGATTTCAGTCAAATTACAAATCAGGAATGTTCCCTTTAAGTAGAGACATGTTCTGCTTTTTCTGTAACCTCTGCAGAGTGAGTCTTCAACGTTTTAACATTCCATAGTTGCTGTAATTTTACTGCGTAACAAGGACATGCATTTAGTGGCCTAATTCATTTCTGCTGTTTTCGCTCTCTCTGTCTCACTTTCATCTGACATCCTGAGAAGTCATCAGGGTATTTTCCATATCTCGAGTAAAAGAGATCCCACCATACTCTTTTTAATAGTTGCAATTGATTAAGGGCCAGAACAAGATTGGATGTCATTGCAAGACAGGCCTTCGTGTTTTATGCATCTTCCACTTCCCAATGACATCTTTGCTGAATGTGAAATAGCAACAATCTCCAACAGATGTTGCACCAATAGTTGAAGAAGAAGTATGGTGAAAACAAATTAATCATGTATAGAGAATAACATCCCTTCTGTGGTTTGGCACTTGGCACCCCTGAATTTGTAGTGCTTTCACCCAGCGCGATGAGAACAAGTGCGATGAGGCTAGAGGATAGTTCCTGCTGAGGAGTTCTAGCTGTGTTACTGAAAATACGAATGAGTGCAAAAAGGCATTTCAGACACTACTGCAAGCAAAACAAACCCTAAACTACTGAAGATTTTTTGTGTGTGAGGTGGGTTGCTGTGGGATTGCAACAAGTAGAGTCAGCAAACTTCATGAACGAAGACCAGCCTCTGGATCGAGGTACCATTGTACTTATCAGAAGGAGGCCCTGGGAGCTGTGAAGGAGCATAAGGAATGCGGAACAAGAGCTCCAGGTGTGGACTGTTGCCTGTGTGAGATAACGATGATGTTTATCCGGTGGTCCTCAAGACAAGGACGTCTCTGCCCTTCAAGATAAGGAAAATGCTGAAGGAGCTGCTCAAGTCTTGTTGTTGTTAGACGAATTGTTATAGCCAATGATTTATAAGTAGAAGAATATTGTTTTGTAGAGTTAGCAGTTTTGCATGTTGTTGCATCAGCCAGAAAGGCCTATAAAGACCAGTTAGCTTTTCAGTAAGGTAGAACAAAATGTAGACCAGAACGCAGAACACAATGGAGAACATAAGGGAACAAAATAAAGATGGAGTAATCTCTGAATCCACCTCAGAGTCCGTGTGGTTATTACGCCACAGGTTGCATGGCATCATCTCATGGCCCCCACGTTTGTATAATGCTTTTTAAATGTCTGAAATATTTTTAGCCTCACATAGAAATAAAAAGTCTTTCCTTGGAGTTGATGCTTTCTTCAAGGTCTTCCAGTGAATCAGCCCCTTTCGAATAGGCAGAGTGCCATTAAGTACTGAGGTAAAAACCCTTTGCATAACCTAACTTCCTATTTCTGAATTCCTTTCATCTGTAGCCTTCAAATTCAATTCTACAGCCTCACCTACTTTTATTCATGCCCTCCACAAGGTCAAGCACTACGTAATGAATCAATCATTGCTGCCCTTTTCACTCATTAGCTTCAATTTCCTTCAGTACAACTAAAAATCTTGTAGGAGTTGATCAAAAAGCAACCCAGTAAGGAGCTGATGGAGGAAAAGGAATATTCTGCATGTGCATGTACCTGAACCATTCTGGAGTGCTTGTTTAACTTTGTAACAAACGCTTTTATTAGACTACATCAGTTTAATCAGTTGTCTTTTTCTATAGATGTCTTATACATACATGACAGAGGGAAATTAAAAATTAAAATGAATGATAAATGTCAGAAAAGGAACTATGTATAGAGTATGCCATTGCCAGAGTAGGAAAGGATTTCAGTGAGCAGGTTCAGCAGAAGAATGGCATGATTTCAATTCCTTCTCTCTGGTTTATGTGTGTTTTCTTCTGCTTCTAAACTAGAATATAATGCATGTAGTATGTATAAGGCTGTTATATTGTTTGTCTTCTTTTGTTCTCTATCTCTATTGATAAAATAGAGATACTGACTGTTTTGCAAAATCTTTTCCAATCCAGGATTTGTACTTGATGATCTTTGTGAGTCTCTTTCAGCTCGGGATACTCTATGATTCTATGATCTGCTACTAAAATGTGTATTTATATGCATGTATGTCTGGTGATATGCACTTGCTTTGCAATTGCAAATAAGCGTACGTCTGTAGATTGAAGGTTTAAACATAACATGCCTTCAATTTACTTTCTTAAATTATTTGGTTATGATGGTGATATGATATGACAGTGTAGTGAATTGATGAGGTTCAGTGTGAGTCCAAACTTATCTGAAGTAGTTACTAAATGATTCTGTGAATGTATTAGCTGAGTAATTCCAAAATAATACATTTTACTAATAACGCTGTTTTGCTTCAGTAATTTCCACTAGAGAAATTTATTTAAAATTGATTAACCTATGTATTACGTTTTTTAAATTTATTTCTATGATGAAATAAATCTCAGGGTTTTTTCCATAGCACTATCCCTGTACTTTGAGTTAATGGTTGTTTTTCAGAGTATTAAATTAAAATAAGTATAAAAAGACTTATTCTCAGCATATTTTTGTTTGTTTGTTTGTTTGTTTAAATCTGCTTTGAATTGGGAGTGTTATTTTATCCTGAAAAAGCCTGATATTGCTCCCATCATTTTGAACAGATTTCAATACTTTCCCAATGTGCAGGACACTAGACTCACATGTGTTATGTGTCAGCAGTTACCATTAAAATTCTCTGATAAGACAGTTTCTACTGTATTCCATCACTGGATGGTATTTCAGATGTATGCCTGTTGTAAATCCTGACATTATAAGTAACAACTGTAGCATGCTAATTCTGTTCCGATTTTCCAGTCTAGACAAAAACAAACAAACAAACAAAAACCAGCCTCCTATATTGTTTATCTAAAAGATTGATTTCAACTCAGCTACCTTTCAGAATACTCTTATGATATCAAACTGATTTTTTTTTACTCCTATTTACTTACCTTCAGAGCTATTGAAGAATTCAACCCCAATTTTATTTAACATTTGTACCCACCATAGCTCTTTATCCAAAATTCCTCTTGGATTTTGTTATGCTCTCTGCTATGTTGCAGTACAGCTGGGCTGATTCTGCTTCCCTGCAAGTCCATTTTGCATTGTCTATTGTAGATTAGATGAGTTCCTTACAAATCTTTAGAAGAGCATTGTATGAGCACTTCTAGGACCTCCAAAGTTTTCCTCTTGATGGAAGAAAATCTCCTACACTGAAGGAGCAGTGGAAACAAGTTCCCTATCCTTAATATTTTATTGAATCCCCTGCAAAGGTATTATTTCTTTTAGAGAGACACTGCAAGATCTTTCAAATCAAAGATCTTTGATATTTTATTAGCAGCCTCGGGTTTAAGGAGCAAATTTGAGGGTAGAAACAGTAATAAATAAATACATTTCAACAATAATATAGCAACAGCCATCTGTTTAATCTCTCTTATTTAGCCCAGATATGAACACAGTTCTGCCTTAGTTGAAGGAAAGTTGATTTATCCCTTGGAACATAGCTAAAATCATTGCAGGTAAACCTGCCCAGTGATTTTCACCACAGAAGGAACCACATATTTATGTTATAACCCTACTTATGATGATAAACAGCTCCTTTATCAGGTATTATCCACTGAAGATGCTCAGCTGCCAGATAACACTGGAGTTCCTGGAAAGAGAAAACGGGCACGAGCAGCTAATGGGTAAGAGAGGGAATAAACAACTAAATAACGCAAGAAGAATTGTGTGTGCAACTTCTTGCAACAGACTTCCTTAAAACAGGCATCTTAGTTAGCTAACTGTTTTTTGCGCCATCTTTATTTATTTGTTTGGCTATTGTAACACTGCATAAGGCAAGGACCTCACAGCAGAGCTGCTCATATCCACGTATATTGGTATGACCTCAAAATAAATGATTTCATCTGGTAATTTACATGAAAATATGTGTAGTCTTGGCTATGGTGGTGTTGCAGAACAGGATGCTATAAGGGGTTCCTGTGGTTACGTATAGTTGCTTTGATTGTTTATTGTATTCATTTCCCATTCACTTTTAGAAATACTCACATACTCACTGCACATTCAAATGTGAGTTTAACTTGTTTAGTTTCTTTTGGAGATCTCTTATTTCTCTGCAACCAGTGGATAAAGAGGTCATTGATATCTAGTGGATGAGATTTTGCAACTGATGTGTTTTTTGCGCCTTTTTTGACCCACTGCACATTTTTATTTTTTCTTCAAACATTTTTTTTCATTTATCTTCTTTTCTGAATATCTTATATATGCATGTTTTCAAACATTGCCTGTACACATTCAGATGGAAATCTACATTTGACTCTGCAGACTTCTGTTGCTTAAAAATGTACATTCTTAGCCAGCTATTCTCCCATGTTTTTAATTTCTTTTATAGCAACTAAGCTCTTTCAGAGCACAATACTATTGCCACCATCCCTCTGTATCTCAGTTTGTTGGTGCATCTATCACAGACTGTTACGTACCCTGAGATTAATCTCTCTGAATATCGCTTGATGGACAGCTGCTTTCCTTTCTATGGGAAATGCTTTCTCCAGACTGAGTTAAAATCTAACTTGTTCTTCCCTTAGGTGCACTTCAAACTGAAGTGCTTTGGAGAATCTTTACTTCTCCCTGAAAGGAGCACAGTCTCACAGTGTTAGGACAGTTAATTACACCTTTCTTGGCATATGGAGTACAGCAATTTCTTTTTCACTTGCACCGGGTGTTATTTCTGGATCCTTTCTGGTAGATACACTGGAAGTCTCATCACCACCACATGTACCTCCCAGCATCTCCAGCATTGCTGTCCCTCCGTGGCTGTCTTTCACAAGTGCCTGATGCCTCCTTCTCTACTTGGCCCATGATGCATGCAGTCACTGCATGTAACTGTAGTGGCTGCATTTCTTTCTTAGTCAATAGCTGTAGTCACTGGTAGCAGACAAGCAGCATAATTCTTTCCTTTTCTTTGCTCGTTTACTTTGCTGGTATTAAGATCTGTTGTTTTCTACTTTCACCGAAATCATCCTGGCTGCAGGTTACCTGGGAACTCTGTTTTCGTTCGTACGTCAAAGGTGTTTTCAAAAGATTCATTCCAATCTTGTTTCCAGGCTTTTGCTTTTTTTTTATGGCTAAAAATACCTGAATATGACCTGTAATTTCCTACATACTGTTGCTAGATCATTTCTGCACTGATGTGAAGAACTTTGTTTCTATGCATGCATTTGGCTGTTTTTTGCTGTTGTATTTTTTTTTCCTACACATTATTGTCTATGTACTGATTGAGTAGTAAAAAAATAGCCAAGTAACATGGAATTGAATAATTGACAGGCTGTGAGATGAAATACGAGTAAGATTTATTTGTTTTGGGAACAGCTTTATTAACAAATAAAAATGGTCACGTGGAGTCAGACGTTAGGTGAAGACTGATTTCCATTTTTTATATTAAAATATTTTTTAAGGATGACCACTACGAAATGTAGAAAGCAATAGGATGGTTAAGGACACAGTTGTCTCAAAAGACAATTACTAATTACTTCTGAATAGGTAAAATTTAGTTGATGCTCATTAGTGGTCATCGTGCAAACTGAAGAAGCTCTGGCACTGGCATATTTCCTAAAATAAGTGTTTCATATTTTCATGTATATTTACAGATATTTTGACACGGGTACCGTGGTCTTTTACAAGTGGTCTGTTACTGTGTTTCACAAATAGGAAAATGGGAGTTTTTACACAGTGAGTGGTTGGCTGAAGATTTATCATTACGTTCTGGCCAGCCAACAGGTGGAATACATGATCAAAATAATTTCTGCAGAAAAACCATTTATTTTTTTCTTGCATGTCTTCTACACCAAAAAAACAAAAACAAAAGCATCCACCAACCTACTAAAAAGAATGGTGTTCCAGCCCTTTTCTTTAACTCACAGTGGTACTCAGATTCAGGCTGAATGGGGCCAGTTCTGCTATAATTCTGCTGCATTGTCTACAGCTGAATTATAATGCATCAGTTTTGGAGCAACAACACATGCAGCACGCACACAAACAGTTCTTGCATTAAGATATGTCCCTCATGTATTTGGAAAAATGCACACTGCTAAGTGTTATTACCATACGCAGATTTAATATCCTCTTGAATTAATTAGTATTCACCTTGAGCATTAGCATTCTTATTTTTTTCTTTTGTGTTTGTGTGTGTTGTGTTCAGAAAGATTTATTAAGGGAATAGCTATAAAGGCATGCTCAGATTTTATGGAAGCGTGGTTCTAAGAGGCCAAATAATGCTAATTAAGACCAGCAGACCGAACAGATAGAATGTATACGTTGCTACTTATCGAGAGATTTTCCAGGGCTGCAAGCGTGGTGGGGAAAGGACTTGTCACACACTTCTGACAGGGCATGTGATGAAGGCTGCGATGGAGCAATAACTGCTGAATGTGCCGGAGGGAGCTTATATGATGTAAAGCTCCAGAGAGGACAGAAGAAAGGGTGATAAGACTAGCTGAGGTACGTCGGGCACTGAAAAAGGCAAAGGAATACAGGCCTGCTGGTCGTCTTTTTTTCTTTATTTAGAATTTTGATATGTGACAATGTATCAAAAAATACATTCTGATAGGAAAGAGGAAGTACTGAGCAAAAGAAAATCAGTTCTCATGTTTTGTAACATATGTTTACTGTTTGTGAAGTGCAGAGCACACATTAGCCTGAATTAGGCAGTATTTATGAGAAGTCAGGTCTAGCAATAAATCTTTATTTTATTTTATTTTATTTTATTTTATTTTATTTTATTTTATTTTATTTTATTTTATTATTGAATCGTTCTCTGTACTTCTGCAATCTAATTTGTATACTTCTGTTTATGATAGAAAAGACTTAGTTTCCTTGTGATGTGCAATGAACATGTGGATTATAGATCTTCTAATGCATGCAGACTTTTTCATGTGTGTTTGAATAAATTTTATTTAATGTATAAGGACCATTCGTTCTCTGACAAATGTCAAGTGATCTCAAGAAAAGCAGATCCATAAATAAAGTAATTTCATGGATGTGAGAGCATCTACAATACTATTGGCTTCAATAGTCAGGTTATGGCAAACACATTTCCTGACAAACGCATATACATGTGCATATTCATGCATATTTTTGTTTATGTACATTGTTATGTATATATTTCTATTTATATATATGCATGCACCCTATGTATTACTTATATAGATTTTTACTGAAACGTTATACATAATTTATTTACAAACTGTGTGCCTGCAAGTAATAAAAAACACATATTGAAGAAATTTATTAGGCTTACTTCTGTAGGAACTGAGTTTGTCGAATCCAGATGACTCTTACTTTTCTAACATTAGAAGCTAGTTCTATTTTTTTCTAAATTCTTTCACAAATAATATATATACATATTAAAATTAGAAGCATTTGTAACATAACAGCAACTACTTCTCTGGGAAACATATTCTCTGAATAACTTCTGGAAAATTGTAGATATTTTTGCTTAGAAAAGAAATGAAACACATCCATTCAGAATTCAGTAGAAGAGTATTGTGAAACAATGCAGCAGCAATGAGGACAATAACTTATCTGGTCACAGGAATCATAGAATCATACAAACACAAGGTTGGAAAGGACCTACAAGATCATCTAGTCCAACCATAATGCAGATGAATTAGCACTGCATCATTTTGTCAGATCTACTATCATGAACCACAAAAACAATGATAGGTATTGTAACTGTGAAATTAAAATGTATTATAAAGCATTGGTTAATATAGACATTTGGCCCTTCAGCAAAATATTAACTTTGAAATACTCCACAAAGTGAAATGCTAAGGCAATCTAGCAGAATGTGAACAGAATTACCTAGGCACTGGCTTAATGTTGTGTGCAAACAAAGGTAGCCTTTGCATAATTTCCTTTTTACAGTATGCACTTATATTAGATTTCAAAGCATTTCTAACATGCCGTAAGGAAATATGAGCAGCTGTTAGCAAAGTACAGCATCTCTTACTGTGGAAAGAAATCTGACATGCAAAGGCGAGTAATGGCCAGGTGTGTCCAAGGTTTGGGCACTGCAGAGAAATTGAATTTGAAATCATCGACAGTGTGACATGCAGCAAACACAGAGGCACTGAAATCTATGGACTCTCCTGAGGGACCACATGAGGAACTGCAAATCACTAGACAAAGTCAGTTACTAGTTTCAAGATTTAGACAATAATGAAATTCACAAACGTAGATATTAAAAAAAAAAAAAACCACAAAAATTAAAACAAATACAAAAAATAACCAGAAAAAAACAAAACGAAGGTAAGATCACAGGTGTTATAGAGCTATCCTGTGAAACTAACAGTGCTAACTTGAACAATTAGCAGAGTTTATGAAGTGCTGAGTTATGCAGGTGCCCTGCTGGCTACCCCGCAGAATGGTGAAGCGTGCATTCCGGGCATAGCAAGTGACAAAGCGGGATGAGCAGAGGGATGGTGCCGTGAGGGTGGCTGCATTGCACAGAGGTTGAAGGAGGGCAGGTGATATCCACCAGCTAGCCTAACTCTCCGCAGTGATGGGGAGCACGAGAGGGTACAATCTTGGACAGGCAGCAGCACCGACACAACCTCTTGGTAGCACGAGGTAAGGCCACAATCACCTTGGAAACCAAATCAGAAACACAAATCTGGGTACAGATACTGCAAGACTGGAGCTACTGGATAAAGAATAACTACAGCCACGATACTTATTTGGGTAGCAATGACAGTGGGAAAAGGCGGAGAACAAGCTGAAGAGGAATGAAGGCATGGAAATGGGGAGAGGGAGCGTGAGAGGGTCTGGGAGCCAGAAGCAGCTGTGGATGGGGCTAGGAGGGAAAAAACTCTGGATGTGAATGCCTCGTGCTGGGCTGCAATCCCTAAGTCTGCTCAGTTTGGAAACTCCCCTAAGGCACACTTTCTGCATGTGCAGCAATTTGTCAAAGCTCAATATAATAAAAAGTGACTTTGCGGTTAATGATAGACTGAGATAGATCTGCTGAAAATGTTGCTTCCCAAATGTGTTAGCAATCAATAAAAAAACAGATTCATGTGGTTAATAAGGCATAACAAGACAGAGATAAAGCATACAGTAATAAATGGATGAAAGCCTGGGTGAGTAGGCAGCAATGAGAGAGATAGGCACGCTGCAAAATGAATACGGTCAGCGATGTTTGTTGGTGCCCAGTAGCAGCAGTTCAAGGAATAAATAACAAGGCTTTAATAAGCATTGATGTCAACACTACCAGCTAATAGCAAAGTGAAGGCAAATTCATGAAAATATATATAGCTAGAAGACAAATTTACGACCATGATGTAGAAGTCTTCCTGGGCACTCAACACATGGCAGTGCAACAGAAATAGCTACTTGTCACAGGTTGCACAAAATAGCTTAGCAAAAAAAAGGTGCTTTCTTTTTTGTCGTTTGTATTTTTGTTTTTGTTTACATACTTGCTACCTATGTTGTATCATAACAGCAGGCTTATATGAAAAGTTTAGTCAGTGGGTGATGTTCAGGTGAAATACTGGTGGAGGTGATTACAAAAGCCAATTTTAGTCCTGTAAGATTAGACGTCCTCTATTGTTTAAGGCAGGAAGTGATGTCTTCTGGGAGATACTGCCTTCCCACATGCAACTTCACCAATCAGTAGAAGGTCATCAGGCAGAACAGCTCTGCCTACCCTGACCCTCTTCCCCTTCCAACCAAGGTGATCATCCCCAGACGTTTACCATGTGATTTCCCTTGGAAAAACATGGTCAATGTCTGGGACAGTGCCATCTGTGCACAAGTGCTTGAGACAGTGACATGACCTAGGTACTCTAGGCGTGTGTTCTACCTTTGGCTTTGGAGGACACCTGAGAAGATTAACTGTGGCTTCTGTGCGTTAATTATCCTATCCACAGCCTTTTTAATGTAGGGTGAAATTGTTGCTAGCTTTCTGTGCTTTGACAAAAAAGCATGAATGAGCCCTGTCATTCATCTTGAAGTCAATCTGGAGATTATGTACTCTCCAGATGTTAGCGCAAATGAGGTACGAACCAGGATAGGAGCCTGACTTTGCCTTCCAGGTATGCAAGATGAACATGGAATGAATGACATGTCATTTCATCACCTCCATTCATCAAGTGTGGACACAGAAGAATTTTGGGAGAATTTATGGTATTATCATGATCTGCTTTTAGAGTATAGGAAAGTGAGAGAAGATTCAACCACTGCTTTCTCTACAATCTGCTCCTGAGATGTGCACTGTTGCAAGCTGTTTGTATGTCAGGGCTTTTGGGAAAGCTGCAAGCCTGCCAAATTCAAATGCTGAATGAAACTTTTCAGCAAGACTGTTATACTGGTGAGTCTGATGGGGAGAGAACTTCAGGTATGACATCTTGAATCAGAAAGTGTTTTATCTTCTTCAGCTGAAGAACAGGCTGATGATGCTAAAGACTTGAACTGTCCATGGAATGAGATGACAAAGGCTTAACGTGTTGAAATGTTAAATTGATCTTAGCGATTTATTGTGGTCTTTAATGAGAACTAAAGACATGCTACATCATGTTGATATTGAAACCAAAGCGACACTTAAAATTAATGTAAAAATATATAGACAATGGAAAATGTAGACTGTAACAAGAGTAAAGTTAAAAACCCAGTTTTAAGTAAGAAGATTGAAATACACTGATGGGAGATGTTAGCTGATTAAGACATGACCTCTGTCTAATAGGATCATATAAAAAATAAATAACATAGGGATCCAAAATGGCTTAGGTTCCAGGCTGAGCACCACTTATACAATTTTCTATTGGTAATGGAAGCAAAGGTTTTGGCTATTCTGATTCATGTTTTTTTTGTATCTTCGAGCTCCCTGAGATATATTTCAAAATCACCATAGGACAAAGGATGGTAAAGAAGAATATAACTGTGTGGGGTTTTTTTTGACTGGGATGGAAGTAGTCAGTGAAGATCTTATGCCTTTGTAAGAAGTGGTCAAAAGCAAAGTGACAAATGATGCCAGTACATTCTGCACTTTCTCAACAGAAAGAACCTGGCCATTGAAATGGCTGGATTGAATGATGGGTGTTGGATAAAACACAGACATGTGTTTGCTTGTGCTTGTGTGCATCCAGACAAAACTCTCTCTTAGCTGGGAAGATTTCCTCTGCTTAATGCCTGATCACATCTATGCCAATTCATTTCTGGTTTGCAGAGCTTAATTCCCTGCTTGAGAACATCCAGAGCTGACACTGTCAGGGAGCTCTGGCTGAGGAAGATCACATATTATACAAAATGAGCAAAGGTGGAAAGTTCCAGGAGCAGCAAAGGCTGCAGGTGCAGAGCACGCCTCTCTGGAAAGGCCATCAGATAAGCAACTGCTCCGAGAACAACTAGTTGTCAGGAGGGTGTCATGGTCTTGCAATAATTGCCGATCTTTGCCCACACAGATGGCTGAGAGCTGTGACAAGTAAACCTCTTGGCTGTCAGATACACAAGCTGTAGGCTAATCTCCTGCTGAAGACTATGTGACAGAGACTCTCCGTGATCCTCTGTGAGTGTCTGTGAGACTCTCTCTGCCTCTCTCTCCATTAATTGTGTGAACAACAGTTTGTGGTTAATTTGGGTTGCTATTGCTTCCTTTATATTCAATTAAAGCAGAATAAAAGGTACAGAAGTGGAATAGCAACCAGAGGATGGAGGACCTGGTCTGCTTTCAAGAAAACACGCAAAGTAACAAATCATTACTTTTCCTTGCTGTTCTCCCAGTGACATCTCTATGAAACTCAAGGTCTATGTAAGATTTTGTGTGTCAGGTTTCTGGTCTAAGGGAAACAGATTCTGTTCCTGGATATATTTTTATTTAGTTTTATAAAGAGGGCTTGTACTTGTAGAACACAAATTTATAAAAATTGAATAAATTATGTAGTTTATGGGAGTTTGCTCTGAGTAATGAACTCAGTATTATGGAGCGACAGTGGAAAGGATGAATATCTCACAAGGTGGTCTTTTCAGCACACCACCCTTAAGCACTATATGCTCTGAGCCACCCAGCAATGCGAGAGTAAATTTTATTTAATACTTATCACCTTGTTGTTACTGCAGTACCTTAAAAACCTATTTATTACAGAGATTGTAGTTTAGACAATATTAACTTAATGATGAATAAATAATCCCGGGGCACATCTTCATTCCCTAAGCAAGTTTTTTTTTTATGGGAATGACTGAAACCAGCTGTCTTTCCTGGAAGCCCAGGGAAGAGTAAGTAGCCGTACATTCCCTTTGTGAGCCTTTAGCTTTCCATCGTCAACAGTAAAGAACTTTTTAACACTACATGGAAATGCTCAGAAGCAGGATAAGGTAGTGTCAATTCTCCCCCTCTCTTGACAAGATGGTTTGTGGTGGGCCCAATCCTGATCCAAAGTTGATTTCAGGAGATGAAATCTGCAGACCAATACAGAAGCCATCCCTGAAAGCTGATAGTAGTATTCTTCCTCATACATTCAGCAGCAAGTCTGTCCTGAGTGCTTTTTGTTCGCCTTGCCTTAAATCTACCTGCCAAGCCATGAGGAGGCACAAAACTGGGGCTTTCCTTACTCCCTGCAGGAGAGCGAGGCAATTTTATGCTCAGTTACTGTCTTAACCCTATTATCCAGCCCTGGAATTGCGGAGAGATGCTAAGTTGGGGCACCTTTTCTCCCACAAAGAGTCAGTCAACTTCATCTAAAGTGACATTTCCCAAGCTCTTATGTCATAAAACTTTCTCTGTAAAGCTTTCTCTGCATTTTCAGCTGTAATTCCAAACCTAACCTCAACCTTATGCTTGGCCCAGAAATAAGTTTACCTGCTCTTGTTTTATCTTTGTCAGCACCGACTGGCTTTTCTCTAACTATCTTTCCCCTAGAGCCTGAACAAACATTTGTTTTGTCGTGGTTCTTTTTCCTCTGTAGCTGTGAACTGATGACGAATCCCCTTTCACATCACATCTCCAAAAGCGAAACACTCTTGCACACAGTGCATTCTGAATTTTTAACTGACCTTTCAAATGCAAGAATATTCAGCAGGGAATAAAGTTTATTTGAGATTCCTTAAGTAAATCTGATTCAGGGCTATTATCTTTTGTTGTGACATTATATCCACCCTCAGAGTCAGATGGCACTCTTTAACCCAAAAGCTACAGAGCTTTGAACATACTACTGAAGTTCCACGTATTATACCTTTAGTTAGAGACAACTAACCTCAAACCCAGCCCTCATCTGATGTCTACTCAGAACACAGCTGCCCTCTCTTTGGTCTAACTACAAACATCAGCCTTTTGCCTAATTCTGTAAACTTCCTCAGGAAACAAATAAATAAATAAACAAAACATACTCATGAGCTGATATGCATATTTTTTTCCTAAAGCTAAACCTGCTCTTAACCTCAAACTAACCTTGAGGACTAACACTTCCCATTGACATTGTTACAGCCCTTGGAACCTAATGATGTCTTTTGCTTCTTCAGCTCCAGGAACATACCATATTAATCTCACCTTCTGAAATACGAATCTTGCTCTCATTTGTGTCTGACTCAGCACACCAAGGACTCTCAGTCTGCTCATCTCCGTGGTTAACCAACATCAGCTCTCTTTCAAGTCATCACGGCTCTCTTGATTCTAAAATCCTTTGTGGAGCCTTTGTCATTTTATTGTGAATGACATACTTGACCTGAATCCCAAACAGTTGCTGTGGGAGTGGCATCTCACTCTCTTAAATCACCTATTCAGTTTGAGATCCAGGTAATACTCAACCTCTTCCACAGTCTTCAAACTGTCAATGTACTGAAGTAAACTTAGTCCTTGATCCTTTGGTTTTCTTAATCCCAACTCAAATCTTTGTGGTAGCTCAAAATAGAGTATGAGCTAGGAAAACAACATTTTCCAGCTATTATTCTAACTGGCGCTGGGTACTGGGGCCACCAGCCTTCTTCCTGTAAGCAACCTCAAGAATATACGGCAAGCAATTCTCCTCTTGAATCTTATATTTTTCTAATACTGATGTAAATCCAAATTTTCATCTAAACCTGCCACAGTAAAAATACTGATTTCAAAGTTCCCACCTGTTATGGTTTGACTCAGCAGATAGCTGAGTTCCACACAGTTAGTCACTCACCCTCCCCCCTCCCCAAATGGGACGGGGGAGAGAAGTAGAGAGATATGCAGTAAAACGCGTGGGTTGAGATAAATGCTATTTACTAAAATAGTAAAGAGAACAAAAGAAATAACAGTACATACATATATATATATATATATATATATATACACAAAGAGGATACGCAGAGCAAGGGCTCACAGTCACTGGTGACCCTTCCTCCCGGCTAGCCCCTCCGTAACGAAGAGAAGCCGGAAACCCCCCGAACCAATCCCATGATGTTCTATGGGATGGAATAGCTCTTTGGTCAATTTTGGGTCAGCTGCCCTGGTCCTGTCCCCTCCCAGTTCCCAGCTCCTTATGCCCCCCTTAACTATCTCACTGGCAGAGGAATGCGGAAGTGAGTTATGTCCTGGGCTCCGCTCAACACTGCCAGGATGTTATCAGTATCTCTGAGGTACAAGATAAATTCATACTAGACACTACAAGAAGCGTAACTTCTGTTAGAAACTAAGACACCACCGCTAAAAGAAAATGCTTTTGAATAGCATCATATTTTAATTCACCACCAAGGTATTTTTCTGTAGCTCTCCATTGTGTACCAATGAACAGCAGAAAGATGGCTGTGATTTAGCTTTGATAGTTGCAATCAACCCTCATCTCTTTTTTGGAAAGGTAGATTTTGTAATAACGTGATTAAGCAGAAAGATTGTTTGCTATGCTTGATGGTATTGTTCTCCTTTTCTCGCCACTTCTTTTTCCTTCTTGGCAAGTTTCAGTTTTTATTCCACAACATCATAAATTTCAGATAAGCACAGTGCAAAACATTTGTGAATTGCCAGAAACAACACTTAACGATGTTAAAGCTGTGCTCTATTTCCTGTTCTGAATCTGTTTTGTCTCCAGTGCCACAATAATCTGTCTCACTCATATGCACAGTGGCACTGCTAATTGTCCTTAATTGAGACTGGTAGTATCTAATATGCTACAGTGGTTTTCTGCTGAATTTTGATCATGTGCTTACCAATAAGGGAATTCAGACTCAGGCATTAGACCTGTCTATTGCTGTTTGGGCAGTCACAAACATTGCAGCATCCCTTTATAGGCAAAATTTCCAGACTCACATAATTGTTGACATAGTCAGCTAAAGATTTTAATGTGGCCTTCCTTCTCTCTGTCTGCTGAAATGTAATCCCTGTGAATATAATGATGGGGAGGCAAATTAGTTTCTTTATGCGGAACCTAGTTTTCCTCAACATTTGTGCTGGATATTAAGAAATAGAGGGATAATAAAAATATTTCTGCCAAAGAAAGTTGATCTTAGCAGAGTTTTACATCCTTCATATTTCCCAGCTGAGCACATAAAGGAAGGAAGAGACAGCATCAGAGATTTAATAGTTTTCACTAGCATGCACTAAAGCCTGATACAAACAGGAGTAATTTCAGCCAATTATGACTTATATATCCGGGTTATGAAGGGGGCAAAACCCTATTGCCTTCAGTAGTCTTTGGATGAGATGTAAGTATTAAGAACATTTGTGTTGATCAGACTCATCTTTTTCCCTTTTTTCTTCGATGTGTTGGCTATTCAATATGTGTTTTAGTCATGTGTTTAGTCTTCAAAATCTGCAACACTTCTCTTTTTCTTTGCCTGCAGCTACAAGTTCATAGTTTCTTTGGCAGGGGCTCAACTGGCCTGAGGTGTGCAGAGCTGTGACTCCCTGACACTGCTGGACCCGTGGGTTGCTCCAGCACAAATTCAGCTACAGCAGCATCAGATAGTGTATTTCACTTTTAAAGTACCGATATTCTGAATGGGTACTAATGGAGTTTTATTGTTAATGCTGAATCCACCATGGGAGCACTTTTCAGGTATGAAATACCATCTGATGTCTCTGATCAGATGTTGCTTGTGTAACACAGCTTTGTTTTCAAATGCAATCTTACTTTTTAATTTTACATCATACTTTGCACTGTACATGGGCATGTCTCACAGTGATAATTAGAGTGAAATGTTTGGAGTATTGGCTTCTGAGTACCCTGACAGTGATAGACTTGCAGTAGATATACAAGTGTGTGATGTGTAATGGCTGCAGGAGATGCACTGTGATTTTTTCTTAGTGGTGTCAGTGACTGCCCAGGAAGCACCAGAAAGTCAAAATACATTCAAATGTGTTTTTACATGAAATGTCAGCAAAACAGGAATTAACCCAACAGTTACCTGGATTTATCGAACTTTTCCCAGGCAATTTCTCAACTAAGAGATTGCTTGCTGGTGCCCGGCTGCAAACAGTAATTGGAAAGATTCTCCAGCTTTAAAGATGATTCAAAAATTAATTCACAGCATAGGTTATGTCACCAGTGGAATAAGCATTTGGGCTGGCCCAAGTACAGTATCAATTCCTCTGGCATTAAATAACCTTTCTTTTTCTGACAGACATTAATGGCCTTTCAAGTAGTGGTATGTAGTTTTTCTGTCATTTACTTTCTGAGAAAGCTCTCATATTGTTCCCAATTGTTACAACTCAGTTTAAAATTCTTCTCCATACAGGGTAAAGACATATATATCATCAAGTCAAAACCCCATTAGAGAATCAGATGGTAGAAAACCAGTGCTAAAAGTATATGTCTTTGGCTAATTGCTCATTTGTATTCCACTTCAGTGGTGGAGGTTATATTTTCTTCAGGAGGGTTAATATTTGAGAACAAAACCAGAGATTGGGGGAGAAAAGTCTTTTTGAATACGTAAAGGGCAAGCAATTAATTTGTCTCATAGGCATGGCTCTGGGTGCAATCTGAAATCAAACAGCTGGAGCCATTTTGACAGATGGAAATGGCACATGGTAATTAGGATATAGTACAAGATAAAGGAGGAATAACATGCATTAAAAATAATTTAAACAGCTAGTAAGGCAGTTTTCAGATACAGACCTCAGCAAGTCACTATAGCAATTGCAGTTCTCAAAAGTGCAGTAATTAGAGATCCCATCCAACCCTCAAAACTAGCACCTTATTTTTAAAAATGGCAGATCCGGAATCCAGCAGACCATGGTAGGAAATGAACTGCACTGTCCTGCTGTACAAATAAAAATAAAGTAAATGAAGTTAACATCCAAGAACAAGTACATGGCACCCCTTGAGCTGTTTCCACTGCTAGATTTGTTCCATCTTCCTTCATGACAGTGGTGTTGAGATAAGCCACTCGAGGCATCAGCAGGTCTGTTAAGATGTGCTTTCCTTTAGCTATATTTAATGTCTTTTCATTTCAAGTAGGGTAGATTACCCCTTTCCTCCAGCCAATAGGACTGTGTGTTCAGAACGGATTTTGGATGAAGTATAAAACAAAGGTTTGGTTAAAGCTTGAAAGTATCCAAGTAGCTACTGTACTGACACAGAAAATCAAATCCTACTGAATTTTTTTGTAGGCATTTCTGGGAGAGATACCCTTTTAGCTGTTAATGTTATCAAAATGCACATGGCCAAATGTTTTTCCAAAAGTGATTTTGTCTTCAAGAAACACCCTTTAAACCCTAGCCAGCAATTTGTCAGTCCCTGAAGTGATGGTAATTCTCTCTTGTTCACGCAAGTTCAGTAGAGTTTTGACAACATTCGAAGACTAGGGTTTTTGTGTGTGTGTGTGTGTGCTTTGTTTGCTTTTTTGTTTAATTTTTATTGCATCATATTTCTTTCTTATCATTTTTGTTAAGAAAATAATTTTTAAAAATCACTTGATTTTGGGAAGTTTGTGGAATAGAATTTAATAAAATCAAGGAATATAAAATAGAGCTTGTGGTATGTAAGTAGCTTTAGCTTTTGTGTTGCCATCACCAAACAAGCTTCCGAAGAGAGGAGTGAGTTTGCCCTGCTGCCTCTGTCAAAGTGATGGGTTGGGATTTTTTTTTTTTTTTTTTACTTATTTGCCTTACACAGTGCATACAAAGCTTTGTAGGTCATGTTTTTGTCCAACAGATTCCTCCTACTTTGATCTTTCCTGTTCTCCTTCATTACAGTTCTAGGTCTGGTCTCCTGATCCTGTAGGCATCTTTCCACTTGCCCTCACCTTGACCACCAGAACATACTTGTTTTCCCAAATAGAAAAGATAAGTAAGTTAAAAAGCAGTGTGGCTGGACAATTCTGCAGCAGGTTTGGTGTACCACTGTGGCAGGAGGCCATCCAGGGCAGGATCTCCCTTCCATTACTGGCTTTAAAGTTCCCTCCAGAGACCCTCCTAGAGCTGTGTCCACTTACTTGTTAAGTCACACTCATGTAGATGACAGCATGCACAATGAAATTTCTGTGAACAATTCTCTGCGTTTGTCTGGACATGTGTCATATTAAAAATTATGTCATGCTTCACCATCATTGCATTTACTTGTGCTGCGGCCCTGTTTGATCTTGATTGTTTAGCTTTGTGGGAACTCCTAGAGAGAAAAAATGGTAGCTTAGTGTTTTTCTACATCTGGTGCCTATAAATCTGCCCTTCAGCCAGAAGAAAAACTATTTAACTCAGGGAGGTGTCCTGGTAAGCTTGAAGGAAAGAGCTTTCTGCCTCATCATAAACAGCTGTCAACTTTTATCCTTAAAAGCAGCATTTATATCTGTCCATGCCAAAGGCTAGGGAAATCATCCTCAGACTCAAATCATTTGGGATCCAGAACACACAATGGTCACATTGATCCTCATTTCTCTCAAAGAATCTTTCTTTTTGAGTTCATCTCATGTGTCAGGCACTTAGAAATAAAACATCTAGCTGAATACCTGAAGTCTTAACGGAAAAGGTCTATTGTATGTCATTTTTAGTTTCTATCTGCTGTTTCCATTTCCCCTTTGATCATACTGGATGGATAAAAAAAAAAAGAAAACAAGGCATTCACTCTATGTGCCAATTTTTTGCAGTCTCTGACACACTGACGTGACTTGTTGTGTCAGCAGCTATGATAAAAATTGTCAGCACACTGGATTTTGAGTGTGCTCCTGCTTCTAAGCTTGTGTCTCTCTCACTTGACTAGCATCCTTCCATCTCAGTTCTACTTGTACTTTAATAATCACAGTGGATTCAAAGATTTTAATCAATCATGCCTCAGAGACGTTAAGAACATTTTAGCATAAAAGATCTCTCTCAGTTTCCTCTCTGTGTTGTACTGTAAAAATGACACCTACAAAAGCTTTGTTTTGCTGTCCTAGGCTCGCTGCTCATGCTCTGCCTATTCTTTGGTTCATGGCTGGGTACATTTCTCAAATCAGTATAGCACAGGGTTATGAAAACAGTGTCTATTGTATTGTCAGTTCTTTCCCTAGATGGCCTTGGTATTATTTTTGTTCTTCTTAGTGAAAGAGAAAATTTTCAGCCCTTCTATTCCAAAAGTTTTTCATCATCCATCAGAAATAAAGCATACTGGTCACGAAAAATACCTTCAGTAACATTTTCTGGACAGCATACCAAAATAACTTCAAACTTGTGAATTGTTTTCAACTACTGTTAGGTTCTATGATAAAGAGCTGATCTCCACACACACCAAGGGGCACCACGGCAACAGAGTGGGGAGGAGACCCATTAGCCCAGCCAGAGCCTTGAGTCCCTGGCCCTGCTGGGAGGGCACTGGTCCTCGGACTGGGGCACCCACCACAGTGCATCACCAAGAGCATCCCCAGTTCATCTCAGTAACTGAGGGGACTCCTTGCCTTGATGCAAAGGATGCATTTGGGCTTGCAGGGGAAAAGCTTTGGGGTATTGCGTAAGGCTTATGATGTGATGTTTAGTGGAGGAAACAAGGGCTGAGAACATGTATTTCTGTAAAGCATGGTAAGTATTTCTAAAATAGTACTCTTGACTCATTTTTAAATGAAAGTGCAGTGCAACAGCAAGAAGGAGAGAAAAAAAGAGGGGTTAGATCTGTTTGCTTTCGAAGAGCTAAAGTTTTCTCAGATAATGAGCACTTTTCAACACATTTGCATCTGTTTAGGCAATTGTGCCAAGACACTGCAGTCTGTTGCTAGAACCAAGATCACATTTCTCAGCTTGCCAAGCTCTAAATGTGAGAAACACCACATAGCACGAGGACCCAGACAAAGGAAAATAAGACATTGTGAATCCACAAATTCAGAAAGGATGAGAAAAGAGAGGAAGTAGATTTGCATGTTTCAGACACAGGGTACAGCTCTTTGACCTGTGTTTTATGACTAAGCTATTCTGGCACAAATATTTCACAGTAATAAAAGGGAGCAAATGACAGTTCAAAGGGGACAGAAATAAATCTGTATCAGAAATAAGGCAGTGCCAAGAGATGTAGCTGAGATATATTCAATCATGGATATATATAACAAAACCTCTGACAGAATGCTTGCTTTGGATATGTACACTGGTGTTGCAACAGCTGACAATGTGAAAGCCTTGACAGCATTGGTGCTATTTTTTATTTTTTTTATTACAGCATGCAGCTATGCAGCTCTGTCCATGCCAAATTGCTGCTTTTATAAAGCAAAATAACCCGTGTCAACCAGCTCAAGATATTTTTGTTCAAAGAAATACTGCTTGGAGACAGTATTCACAGACACACGCACAGGCACACACAGGTACCAGTGCGTGTAGGCATGTTATTGCCACCTTGATGGAACAGTCTTGCGTATTTTAAAGGAGGGGCATCCAGCAGCAGTCTAAAAAAATGATGGCAGTAATGGCAGTAGCTATTTGAAGGTGCAACTCACAGAACTTTCATTCTGTGTTGGATTTGGTATCTGTCTGACAGAGAGATCTGTAAGGACTGAAATTTTTCAGGATGACATTGGAAAGGTTAGGAGACAGTGCTAAAACCACTTGTGTCTACCACCTGGAATTTTATCACTGCCATTTCCTGCCTATAGATCTTTTCTAGATGAATATATTATAGCCTACAGATTTATATATACCTTGGATATGTTATAAATCCTTCCTGGCTTACATAATTTAAGATGATGTTTTGTCTCTCAGGCAGCTGAAGTTAATTAAGATCAGTGCCATCCCAAATGCAGTGCTAGAATAGCAGAGTTTGAAAATGAAACTTTGCAGCATTTTCTAAGCTGTTTGACTTCCTTGCCTGTTCATAGGAATTGCAGAAGGAACACTGCACAGCAATGAAGAAAACAGGCATAATCCTGTGCAGCATCCACCCCCAAGTGCAGGCTGACATGGGATAAAATCTGCTCAGAGAGCTCAACAGCATCCAAAAGGATGCTGACATTTGAGCAGGGTACCAGGATGCCTGGCAGCAGCTCTTTCTTGCAGCTGCATCCTCTGCTTGGGGAAGCAGCACTCCAGCTACTGCCAAGCAAGCATCTTATGTTTGATCATATTCATAAAAGCAGCAGAGCCGTGACTTGGATAAACTGTGCATATCTGAGCTGTTCGCCCTGTGGATCCTTCTCATGATAATGAATAAGAACAACTTGACTCGTTATTACCTCTGTTCTTCTGAGGTAACAATTTGCCTCCACAGGCAAAGCCTCTGAGAAGCTCATGGTCTACTAAGAGAATTTATTATGAATTTGCACTTCTCTTCTGAGAAGCAGTATTTAAATATTTGCTTTTATTTATTTATTTAGATTGATCCAGCTCAATTCATTTACTTATGTTGAACATACACAAATGGCAGCCTTGTAGCCAATTTTCTTAAGTATTGAGTCACATGCATTTCATAAATATTGTTATCACAGAGAAATGGCAGATGTTGCAGCCATTGTCTCACTAGGGACAGCTTAGGATGCTGAGAGATAATAACAGCTGCTTTCAGCTATCATGCTAGCTTGGGCTATGATGCAAATAATTGTTACTGCCATTATCTTGGAAGCCAGATGTTTGGTGTCCCTATGAGAGAAAATAGACTATTAATACTACGTCTAATAGAAATCTTTTTCTTCCATGTTTTTACTGAGGTATAACTGAACAAATAATGATATACCTAGAGACTGAGTTGAAACATAGTCATAAAAAATGTTTCTATGAGTAGAAGAAATGATTAATTATATAATGAATTTCTTATTAACAATTACTGATTTTCTTTCGTCAGGTTGTACGAAAAAGAACACATAAATGGAAACAAACTGCAGACTATTCCAACAATGTTCTGTCAGGTGAACCTGACATGAAAACTCTTAAAAAAATCACTTGGCATGTTTATAGAAAAATAAATAGAATCATAGAAAGGCGTGGGTTGGAAGGGATCCCAAGGATCATCATCAGCCCCTCCTGCCATAGGCAGGGCCACCAGCCTCCAGATCCGGTACTAGATCAGGTTGCCCAGGACCCCATCCAACAAGACCTTGAACACCTCCAGGGTCGGGGCATCCACAGCCTCTCTGGGCAACCCCTTCCAGCCCCTCACCACTCTCTCAGTAAAGAACTTCCCTGTGATGTCTAATTTAAACTTTCCCTCCTTTAGGTTAAAACCATTCCCTCTTGTCCTATCATTGTCTACCCTTTCGAAAAGCTGGTTCCCCTCCTGTTTATAATCTCCTTTTATATAATGGAAAGCCACTATGAGGTCTCCCTGCAGCCTTCTCTAGGCTGAACAAGCCCAGCTCCCTCAGCCTGTCCTCATAGGGGAGGTGCTCCAGCCCTCTGATCATCTTTGTGGTCTCCTCTGGACCCTCTCCAACAGTTCCACATCTTTCCTNTGGAAAATATTGTTTTTTAATGAAGAAAAACAAACAAACAAAAACCTTACCTCCACTAAGTATCCAAAAGCATTTATTTTGACTTTTGAGAGTATTGCTACCAGTGGCTTGTCTACACTCGGCAGGCTAGATGCTATGGGAACAGTGGCCACTGTTAGGTCATCTTCCACTGCCTGCCTAGAAGAGCCAACAGTGGGCACAGCCAGACTGTCAGCATCCCTGCCCTCTTTGTGCACTTCCCTCGCTCCAGCACTGCTTGGCTCTGGGCATGCAACAAAGGGCCACCAAGATGGTCAAAGGAATGGAGCACCCCTGCGAAGAGAGGCTGAAAGAGTTGGGACTTTCCAGCCTGCAGATGAGGAGACTCAGGGGGACTCTCATCAGTCTATAGGAATACTTGAAGGGAGGATGCAAAGAAGATGGATCCAGGCTCCCTTTAGCTTTGCCCAGCACCCAGTGGACAAGAGGCAATGGGGATAAACACAAGAGGTTCCATCTAAATACCAAGAAGCACTTCTGTGTATGAGAATAACAAAGCACTGGAATAGATTTTGAAGAAAGGCCGTGGAGTCTCACTCTTTGGAGATCTTCCAAAGCCACCTGGACATGGTCCTCGGCGAGCTGCTCTGGGTGACCCTGCGTGAGCAGGAGCTGGACCAAATGAAATCCAGAGCTGCCTTCCAACCTAAGCCTCCTGTGGTTCTGTGATACTGTGAATTGGATACCAATTCTTAATGCAGATTTAAATTTAGCAGCATGGCACTGGAAGGAACAGTCTTGGAATCTGCTATCCTAGAAAAATTTGTTATAAGACAATCCCCTTCCTAAATTAATCAAACTGCCAATAATTAGTTACTGTGCTTCTGCATGCTCTTACTCATTTATTTGTTTGTGAATTTACTTTTTTGTTCTTGCATTAATGAAAATAACAAATAAATCTCAAGACTCCTGAAAATGACATTTTACAGCTCAGCTATTAAGGGCTTGTCTTAGCTCTTTCTATACCAATCTCAAAACTGTTGTAATATTCTCTATTATCTTCATCCTAACCAGTAATTTCAGAATGTGACCTTATATCATGTACTTCGCTGAAGTCAATATAATTCTCTACATTTCCTGCATCCAAAAACAAAATAAATCAGGGAGGCCTAATATTCAACAGTTTATCAAAAGTATTTTACCTCTCTTGAACAAGACAAGGAATTATTTCAACAGTGCTTGAATTGAAAGGGATTTAATATACATCCTCTTTGATTCTCAAAATTTTATTTCTTGTCCATTGTTGCAATAACATGTCCATTATTCTGATTAGTTCTCTATTGGAATTAGCCATTTTGTTTATTTCCCATCTTCTATTACAGCATATACCATCTTTTCCTGCAGTTCTGATAATAAACTCAATTGAGGTTATAACAAAAATAGCCAAGGCATTTCAGACCAGGATTGAAAAAAAGTTATGAAGCCTTTTTTTTTTTCAGACAATTTCATGATTTCTGCTCATAATAGGCATGATCAAGTATACAAGTAAAATGAATTTGAGTCTTTCTGTTGA
>WBMW01001640.1:81902-94984 GCA_013396635.1 Penelope pileata
TGTTCTGATTGGTTCGCAGTGCTTTTATCTCACAAACGATAAGTAGTCCCCGGCTACCCCCCTGAATCTCTGACCTCTAGTTACCCTTTCAACCTTCACACAATTTTCTCCTCTAAGCCGCGTTTGGCTGCCCCTATCCCAACAGGATACCATTGGCCTTTTGAGCTGCAAGAGCACACTGCTGGCTAATATTTATGTTTTTATCCATCAGGACCCCCAGGTCTTTCTCAGCTGGGCTGCTCTCCAGGATCTCTTCTCCCAGTCTGTATACATATCTGGGATTACTTCGACCCAAGTGCAAGACCTTGCACTTTGCTGTNTCCAGAATCTCTTCTCCCAGTCTGTATACATATCAGGGATTGCTCTGACCCAAGTGCAAGACCTTGCACTTTGCTGTCTTGAACCTCATTAGGTTCACATGGGCCCACCTTTTGAGTTTATCAAGGTCCCTCTGGATAAATCCACAGGGAGGCAGCCAGGCAGCTTGCAGCTGTTTTAGTGCACTTATAAGTATGGGACAAGCTCAGAAGAAGAAATTGACTTTCATGGAGCAGGACTTTGGAAGCTGAGTTTCCTTTGAACATCATACTAGAACTGAGAAAAAAAAAAAAAACAGTGTACTCATCATAGCAATAAGAACATGTTCAGATGAAGTTGGTGAAAATGGAAAATATTGTTTTTTAATGAAGAAAAACAAACAAACAAAAACCTTACCTCCACTAAGTATCCAAAAGCATTTATTTTGACTTTTGAGAGTATTGCTACCAGTGGCTTGTCTACACTCGGCAGGCTAGATGCTATGGGAACAGTGGCCACTGTTAGGTCATCTTCCACTGCCTGCCTAGAAGAGCCAACAGTGGGCACAGCCAGACTGTCAGCATCCCTGCCCTCTTTGTGCACTTCCCTCGCTCCAGCACTGCTTGGCTCTGGGCATGCAACAAAGGGCCACCAAGATGGTCAAAGGAATGGAGCACCCCTGCGAAGAGAGGCTGAAAGAGTTGGGACTTTCCAGCCTGCAGATGAGGAGACTCAGGGGGACTCTCATCAGTCTATAGGAATACTTGAAGGGAGGATGCAAAGAAGATGGATCCAGGCTCCCTTTAGCTTTGCCCAGCACCCAGTGGACAAGAGGCAATGGGGATAAACACAAGAGGTTCCATCTAAATACCAAGAAGCACTTCTGTGTATGAGAATAACAAAGCACTGGAATAGATTTTGAAGAAAGGCCGTGGAGTCTCACTCTTTGGAGATCTTCCAAAGCCACCTGGACATGGTCCTCGGCGAGCTGCTCTGGGTGACCCTGCGTGAGCAGGAGCTGGACCAAATGAAATCCAGAGCTGCCTTCCAACCTAAGCCTCCTGTGGTTCTGTGATACTGTGAATTGGATACCAATTCTTAATGCAGATTTAAATTTAGCAGCATGGCACTGGAAGGAACAGTCTTGGAATCTGCTATCCTAGAAAAATTTGTTATAAGACAATCCCCTTCCTAAATTAATCAAACTGCCAATAATTAGTTACTGTGCTTCTGCATGCTCTTACTCATTTATTTGTTTGTGAATTTACTTTTTTGTTCTTGCATTAATGAAAATAACAAATAAATCTCAAGACTCCTGAAAATGACATTTTACAGCTCAGCTATTAAGGGCTTGTCTTAGCTCTTTCTATACCAATCTCAAAACTGTTGTAATATTCTCTATTATCTTCATCCTAACCAGTAATTTCAGAATGTGACCTTATATCATGTACTTCGCTGAAGTCAATATAATTCTCTACATTTCCTGCATCCAAAAACAAAATAAATCAGGGAGGCCTAATATTCAACAGTTTATCAAAAGTATTTTACCTCTCTTGAACAAGACAAGGAATTATTTCAACAGTGCTTGAATTGAAAGGGATTTAATATACATCCTCTTTGATTCTCAAAATTTTATTTCTTGTCCATTGTTGCAATAACATGTCCATTATTCTGATTAGTTCTCTATTGGAATTAGCCATTTTGTTTATTTCCCATCTTCTATTACAGCATATACCATCTTTTCCTGCAGTTCTGATAATAAACTCAATTGAGGTTATAACAAAAATAGCCAAGGCATTTCAGACCAGGATTGAAAAAAAGTTATGAAGCCTTTTTTTTTTTCAGACAATTTCATGATTTCTGCTCATAATAGGCATGATCAAGTATACAAGTAAAATGAATTTGAGTCTTTCTGTTGAATATAGGGTCCTTTGGAGCAGACTTTGCAAATAATACCCATTAACAGGTAATAGTACATGAAGTTTTAAGGAAAGAAGTTATTTATAATTACATGTTTCATACTCTTGAAAACCTTGCTATCACAGCATGGGAAAACAAAACAAAAAATGAAGTCCTATATTCTTCAGCAAATTTGTGCACACATTTTCACCAAAAAGATCTAATTCTCCATCAGCTTGAAAGTAGTGTTCACGGTAGTTAACACATAATTACTTCCAAGTGCTTATACACATGTAGCTCACATTGAAGACTGGCCAATAACTGTTATTTTATTTTTATTAAATTCTATTTTTCAGATGTCTTAGCTTTTGTTCACTGAGACTGCAGTTAAGACATTAGATGTTCTCTGACTTGTCACTCAAGAATACATGAATTTGAGTGCACTTGTTTGTCATTCCCCCTCCTTTTTCCTGTGACTAATTGTTGGTCCTTTTTGATCTCAAAGTCATCAAATCATCTTCAATTAACTTCCATCTCTCCTTCCCAAATTGGAGTGGTAAGTGACCATCATCATCAATTCACAGTACATCTTGGCAATGAACCAAGGTATTTCAAACNCGTGCATGGAGCAGGACTTTGGAAGCTGAGTTTCTTTAAAACATCATACTAAAACTGAGAAAAAAAAAAAAAACAGTGTACTCATCATAGCAATAAGAACATGTTCAGATGAAGTTGGTGAAAATGGAAAATATTGTTTTTTAATGAAGAAAAACAAACAAACAAAAACCTTACCTCCACTAAGTATCCAAAAGCATTTATTTTGACTTTTGAGAGTATTGCTACCAGTGGCTTGTCTACACTCGGCAGGCTAGATGCTATGGGAACAGTGGCCACTGTTAGGTCATCTTCCACTGCCTGCCTAGAAGAGCCAACAGTGGGCACAGCCAGACTGTCAGCATCCCTGCCCTCTTTGTGCACTTCCCTCGCTCCAGCACTGCTTGGCTCTGGGCATGCAACAAAGGGCCACCAAGATGGTCAAAGGAATGGAGCACCCCTGCGAAGAGAGGCTGAAAGAGTTGGGACTTTCCAGCCTGCAGATGAGGAGACTCAGGGGGACTCTCATCAGTCTATAGGAATACTTGAAGGGAGGATGCAAAGAAGATGGATCCAGGCTCCCTTTAGCTTTGCCCAGCACCCAGTGGACAAGAGGCAATGGGGATAAACACAAGAGGTTCCATCTAAATACCAAGAAGCACTTCTGTGTATGAGAATAACAAAGCACTGGAATAGATTTTGAAGAAAGGCCGTGGAGTCTCACTCTTTGGAGATCTTCCAAAGCCACCTGGACATGGTCCTCGGCGAGCTGCTCTGGGTGACCCTGCGTGAGCAGGAGCTGGACCAAATGAAATCCAGAGCTGCCTTCCAACCTAAGCCTCCTGTGGTTCTGTGATACTGTGAATTGGATACCAATTCTTAATGCAGATTTAAATTTAGCAGCATGGCACTGGAAGGAACAGTCTTGGAATCTGCTATCCTAGAAAAATTTGTTATAAGACAATCCCCTTCCTAAATTAATCAAACTGCCAATAATTAGTTACTGTGCTTCTGCATGCTCTTACTCATTTATTTGTTTGTGAATTTACTTTTTTGTTCTTGCATTAATGAAAATAACAAATAAATCTCAAGACTCCTGAAAATGACATTTTACAGCTCAGCTATTAAGGGCTTGTCTTAGCTCTTTCTATACCAATCTCAAAACTGTTGTAATATTCTCTATTATCTTCATCCTAACCAGTAATTTCAGAATGTGACCTTATATCATGTACTTCGCTGAAGTCAATATAATTCTCTACATTTCCTGCATCCAAAAACAAAATAAATCAGGGAGGCCTAATATTCAACAGTTTATCAAAAGTATTTTACCTCTCTTGAACAAGACAAGGAATTATTTCAACAGTGCTTGAATTGAAAGGGATTTAATATACATCCTCTTTGATTCTCAAAATTTTATTTCTTGTCCATTGTTGCAATAACATGTCCATTATTCTGATTAGTTCTCTATTGGAATTAGCCATTTTGTTTATTTCCCATCTTCTATTACAGCATATACCATCTTTTCCTGCAGTTCTGATAATAAACTCAATTGAGGTTATAACAAAAATAGCCAAGGCATTTCAGACCAGGATTGAAAAAAAGTTATGAAGCCTTTTTTTTTTTCAGACAATTTCATGATTTCTGCTCATAATAGGCATGATCAAGTATACAAGTAAAATGAATTTGAGTCTTTCTGTTGAATATAGGGTCCTTTGGAGCAGACTTTGCAAATAATACCCATTAACAGGTAATAGTACATGAAGTTTTAAGGAAAGAAGTTATTTATAATTACATGTTTCATACTCTTGAAAACCTTGCTATCACAGCATGGGAAAACAAAACAAAAAATGAAGTCCTATATTCTTCAGCAAATTTGTGCACACATTTTCACCAAAAAGATCTAATTCTCCATCAGCTTGAAAGTAGTGTTCACGGTAGTTAACACATAATTACTTCCAAGTGCTTATACACATGTAGCTCACATTGAAGACTGGCCAATAACTGTTATTTTATTTTTATTAAATTCTATTTTTCAGATGTCTTAGCTTTTGTTCACTGAGACTGCAGTTAAGACATTAGATGTTCTCTGACTTGTCACTCAAGAATACATGAATTTGAGTGCACTTGTTTGTCATTCCCCCTCCTTTTTCCTGTGACTAATTGTTGGTCCTTTTTGATCTCAAAGTCATCAAATCATCTTCAATTAACTTCCATCTCTCCTTCCCAAATTGGAGTGGTAAGTGACCATCATCATCAATTCACAGTACATCTTGGCAATGAACCAAGGTATTTCAAACCCAAAATGAAGGGCTAGAAAATTGCAAAAGTGAGATAACTGAAGGGAAAAAAAAGAAAGGCTCTAGTTTTGTCAAAACTCATTTATATCTCATTTGCCCGATTTAAGATTTTAGAGAGTTACAGAATTATAGAATCATAGAATGGCTTGAATTGGAAGGGCCTTTAAAGAACATTTAGATCCAAAGCCTCTGCCACAGTCATGGGCAACTTTCATTAGATCAGATTGCCAACACCTCATGTGACCTGACCTTGAAGACCTCCAGGAATGGGGCATCCAAAATAGCTCTGGACAACCTGTTCCAGTGCTTCACCACCTTACAGTACTGGATGGCCACTGTAAGGTCTCTCCACAGCCTTCACTTCAGGCTGAACACCCCAAGCTCACTCAGCCCACAGCCCATCTTAATAGGAGAGGTGCTCCAGCCCTCTGATCATGTGTGGTCCTCCTCTGGACCTGTGCTAACAGGCATATGTCCTCTGTCCTTCTTGTGCTTCGGCCCCAGGGCTGAGGCAATACTCCACGTGCAGTCTCATAAGCGTGGAACAGGGAGGGATGATAACCTTTCTCAACCTGCTAGCTATACTTCTTTTGATGCAGCCCAGAATATGACTGGCTTTCTGATCTGAAAACACACATTGCTAGCTCATGATCAATGTTTCATCCGCCACTACTCCCAGTTCCACAGGGCTGCTCTCAATGCACTCAAACCCCAGCCTGTGCTGAACTTTGAATTTGTCACAACTCAGGTGCATCATCTTTCACATGGGCTTTTTGAACCTCATTCAATTCACATCAGCCCACTTCTCAGGCCTGTCCAAATCCCTTTGGATGACTTCCTTTCCTTCTGTTGTATCAGTTGCACCACTCAGCTTGGTGTCATCCAAAACTTGCAGAGGATATGCTCAATCTCACTGTCTATGTCATTGATAACTATATTGAACAGCACTGGTCCCAACACAGACCCTTGAGGCACAATACTCATTCCTGACCTCCAAGTGGACATTGAGCTGTTGACAGCAGCTCCCTGGTTGTGGCCATCCAGCCAATTTCTTATCCACCAATTCATCCATCAAATCCATATCTCTCAAATTTAGAGACAATTTAGTTACTGAAAACAAGAAAAAGTAAGGAATGGTAGTGAGCCTTATGTACTTAGCTAACTTCAGCATCTGGAAGTCTGAGTATTATGATGGATATTTCCTCGTGAAGGAATTCCTAGGACCTTTCTCTATGGAGGATGTCCTTCATGACTAGTATGGAGGTCACAGAACTGGAAAGGAGGGGGATAAATTGCAGTGTGTGTAACGGTCAAAATGACTATTATATCACCTGTTTGAATCCTCATATTCTTAGCATCATGTAGAATAGATATATTTGTTTGTTTTGTTGTTGTTGTTTTCCCTTGCTGTCTGTTGCATCTTTACTTCCCCTGCTGAAGCACAGCATTTCACATCTCCTGTTGTGGTTTTTGGATTCACAGCAATTTGTACATATATGTAATTCAGAGCCCTCTATTCCTTGCATTTTGCTTCATTGACACCCTTCCCCTGCTCCATCAACATAACATTACTGAAATAACATTCTCAATCTTACCTATTTTGCAGAATGAAACCCTCCACATTCATAAATCACTTGCAACCTACAGGGGGAAATCATTCAAAGTCCTGTGCGTTTGTTTTATTGCCCAAGACAGCACAGCAGAAGACTCTGAAGCTGAAATTCCCTAAAGCATTCCTAAAAAAAAGACCAATTTAACTACTCTTTTAAAGCTTTGATGCCCTCTTGGTCTTAAATCTCTGGTAGGTAGTCGAAGAGCGTCTCCTAATACTGCAGCTAAACCAGGAGGAGATCTTCAGACAAAAGATTAGAAGCTTTCTCACTGATTTTAGGGAGGCAAGTTTGACTGACACCAGCAGATATAGCGGGCTATGGTGTGATTGTAGCTAAAGCATGAGCAGGGTTCAGTTTTGTTTATTTGTTTTCAGGATTTTTCCAAACAATTCACAGAGTGAAAAGGAAAATGATTATTTCAATGACGGTGCAAGCAAATTCAGCTCCCTTCTTGATTTTAAAAAACATCTTGTGCTCTGCTTCTGACATTACCAATTGTTGCACCAAAGGCATAAAAAATATAAAGGTGACAAATCAGTTGAAAAGTTACATCAGATCAACAAAGGCAAATCTCTAATATCCTGTAGTTCAGTGTCAGCATTGTTCACATGCTCAGATCCTGGACTGGAATGCTTCTGAAGGCAGACCAAATCAAGATTGTGCTATATCTTAATCATATTTATTTATTTAGCCATTGTATGTACAAGAAGTAATTAAAAAGCTGGAGATCACATGCAGCTGCTACCGTTGAAATTTACCTACTATCCAGGCATAACAAAGACTTATTTAAAGGGTTTTTATTTGTACTTTAGGGCTTTATATTACTTGCTCTCCTTTGGATTAGAGAGTAGATCCCACTGCCATTCAGCTGCTTAGCCTGTAGTTTTATAAACAATTAAGAAGCCACACTAATCTAGCTCTGTACAAAAAGCTGGGATTTTCTATGCTTATACAAACAAACAGAGACATTTACAAACAGAAAAAGAAGTAAATTGCCCATAGTCAAAATGAAGGTCACTCACAGAGGTTGACTTTGCCCCTAGGGGTATTTATCTGTGCAGCTGCAGTGGCTCTCAATTTTCCTAAATCTTTTGCAGTTCCTCTAGACAGCACGTTGCACATGTTACATAAAAAGGAAATATGTAGATAAATCCAGGAGGCAAGATGGAGTAGTTGCCTCATAGAGCCCATCTACGCGTATTCCTAAATGATGGCTCTGACAGCTGGATAAGCGCATGAGGACAAATATTTTTCTTCTTTTTTCTGTTGAGTAGAAAGCTGCTGTGCATGGACTCATCACTGCAGGTACTTATACCATTAACAAAATGTGTTCTGCTGCCTGCTTGATTTTCACATAGATAGCTACTAACTGTAACGACTGTGCTGCTATGAAAGTACATCAAATAGCTCCTAATTTTTTCAGTTTAAACCTTTTTTACTCCACTCTGACTTTACAGGAAAATTGGAAAATGTTTAAGTAAGTGATGATAATAGAGCCCCATTTGGTACTTACATCACATATTAACACATCAAACACAGTTTAACATTCAAAATATCTGCTGTCTGGCAGCCAGCAAATTATGCCATAATATTAATGTACATGTCCTTATTAAATTTTGCCACTATAATAGACAAACTGTTACAATGTAAAAGGAACAGCAATATATCACAGATATTACAACACAATATGGTACAGCAAAGTTAAAATTTCAAATGCTTATACAGCTACTATCCGAATATCTTTATTTTAAATATGTTAGCTGATTAACTTTGTCATATAAATAAACCAAGGGCTCAAGAAACAGTTCCAGGCTGGGAAAGCAGACGTCACGAAGGAAGAGGAGAAGAAAGAATAATAAAGGATGTATACATTCTGTAAGATCAGTGTAAAAGAGTATAAGATCACATGAAATCTGGGGGCAAGCCCACCCCCCCTCTGTCCACAGCCATCTCTTCTCACTGCTGTCCCACACTTGTTTGGACCCAGGGAGGCAGATCTGCTCACTGACCTGACTGAAATTTAACCCTGGTGGGAAATAGCATTTTCAGCCAACTCATGCGATGCACTACACATCTACACAGATGTTTAACCACCCTGAGGAAACAAGTGAGAGAAACGCAGCCTAAAGAGAAGGAGAGAAAACGCTGCCCATGCACAGCAGCATAGAATCCATCAGATTAAGCTGGCTGAGAAGCTCCAGTGTAAGGAAATGTAGTAAGTTTTAGGAAAGCTATCAAGAGAAGAGGTTGAAATTTGGAATTTATGTTGCACAAGTTTAAAGTAGTTTAAAGTAGTATGTTTGTCTTCTGAAAACAAATGCCCACATTTACGAGAATTCATTTTTCAATTTTACTTAACTTCAGAGCAAAATTTTTTTTTTTTTTTGAAAGAGAGAGGGGGATTGAGACTGACCTTATAAACCCAACCCTGAGAAGCTTTGCCACTTGTGGAGTTCCTGGAATCCCTCAGTATTATTAAGGGTAGATACAGACATTGGCGATCTGTATCTGCACTGATGCTGCCATCTGCATGGCAAACCTCTCTGGAGCCATTGCATCTGGAAACTGTGGAGTCATGTGCTCCTCCAGCAAGAAGTGCTGCCAGAAACCACACAGTTTGGAAGCAGAGCTTTCCAGCATGCCACTGCAAGGAACATGCATACATTTTTGTATATAAAAGACACGTATCCTCAGGGAGTTATATAGCAATCTGAGCTTGAAGAATGTTACTAGGATAAGTAATTTGAGTATATGAAAAACAACATCATAAAGCCTGAGAAGATTCTAACAAAACTCCATACTTGAAGTTCAATTTGTCTTGCTCTTAAGAAATTCAAATGAGATTGACACTTCCTTATAAAAAAGAAAAGCATCCATTCAAGCATTTAGATCAGTAAAGGAGGCCACCAGAAAAATGGGGAAGAATCACAGAATTACAGAATTGCAGGGGTTGGAAGGGACCTCTAGAGATCATCGAGTCCAACCCCCCTGCCAAAGCAGAAGTTAGATTTTGAGAAAAGGCACAGCTCCTCATTACTCATGTCATTGTGTCTTGTGTTCATTTCTGCTTAACCCAGCCAGCACTACACAGTGAAAGTAGTCAACATAGCTGCAAGGCTGCAGAAGACAAAATCAAAAGATTTTAAGTCAAGATGGACCAAAAATCAATCAAACAGCCAAACAAGTTTGTTTGATATATAATACACACAGATTAAACAGAAAAGGAAGAATCTGAGTGTCGTAATGAGCTTTACCCAAGTTCTACAGGAAAACTGTTCTTCCAATGAACAGTTCCAACAAAGCATTAATCCAATGAACAAAGCAAGATTTAACTATAAATATTTTGTTTATGCTGGACAGGAAAGCAATGTGCAGCTGGTATAGAGGAGCAAGAACAACTCTGTCATATACCATATCATTTGATATCAGAAAGCCAGTATTTTGTTATCATAATATCTCTGTTTAATTACGGCTTTGGTAGTTACCAGTCATCCTACAAGTAATAAGCAATAATTAACAGTGGAAGCATTTTCTAGCTTTCAGAGTATCTTCTGATGCAATACTAGCTTTCTGCAGACAAAGTGATGTGCTCTGCCTCCATTTGTCCATCTCTGAGACAGAAGCAATATATCAGTACCTTCCCACACTGATGGAACAAACATACTTTTATTAATAGCTTGCTTGTTAGGATATTGATGTGACCCATGCTTCCTAGATTTAGGAAAAAATTGGTGCAGCCAGTGTGGAAAATTGTCCTTGGAAGCTGTATTATTTATTCAAGAAAAACTAGATAATCTGGTATGATGTTATCTAGCCTTTCCTTTTCCGGTCTTGGTCCCCCCAGTTTTCCCTCCTCCACTCTCATTCTATCCCTTTCCTTCTCCCTTGCCTGAATAAGACGATTTTCTGCACTTTTCTCCAATTTGGCTCTGCTGTTGGTCCCTCAGTTTTCCAATTTGCTTACTGAAAACTACAGGTGACCTGCAGCGTCCTGCGCCTAGAATGGTGACATTCACTTCTGTGTTGGTTTTGGCTGAGATAGGCTTGATTTTATGCATAGTGTCTGGTATGATGTTATCTTTTGTGTTTAGGAGAATAACAATGCAGATAACACAGATGGTTTAGTTGTTGCCCAGCAGTGCTGTTCAGAGCCAAGGAGATTTCAGTTTTCAACTTCTTGTACTGTCCAGCCAGTGAGGGGGCTGAGGGGGCATGAGGAGTTGGGAGGGGACAGGATCAGGACAGCTGACCTCAACTGGCTCAAGGGATATTCCACACCACATCATGTAAAAAACTGATAAAACTGAGGGGAGCTGGTTGGGCGAGGCAGCACCTGCTCAGGGACGGGCTGAGCATCGGTCAGCCATAGAACCATAGAGTTGTTGAGTGCCCTAGACTGGAATTTATTTTGCATATAATTTTATCATGATTATTGCTGTCCCTTCCTTTTCTGTCCTATTAAACTGTCTTTATCTCAACCCATGAGTTTTACCTTTTCGGAATTCACTCCCCCATTTTCTCTTGGGGGTGAGCAAAGGGCTGTGTGATGCTCAGGTGCCTCATGGGTCAAGCCACAAACCACCTGAACTCCTGGAAGACTTATGAGTTCTAGCAGCATGGCATGTCCTTGTTCCTCTGTCCCTATTTTCTTTTCACCTTGTGTTTCCTTTGCTCAGCATAAGCCTCCCAAAGCAGAAAATAGCTCTTGCTGGATTTCTCTGCACTCTACAGCACACCCGGCCTGATGAGAGGCAGAGCCTCTACATCATTGCAAGCCTAGACAAAGCCACTCTCTGCTTCTCAGTTTAATTATTTTCTTTCTTTCACCCCCTAAAAACAAACAAACAAGAGCAACACCACTGTGAACAGCAAAACCAAGTAGTTTGATAACGATTGAGAGCACATTGAGCCATGCTGCTAGCCAGCACTGCCATGCTATGTGCTTGTCAGCCTCCTGCATTGCATTGCCCTCCAGTTACCTTGCCCAGCTGTTTACAGTTTCCTCTCAGCACACATCACTTTGTCTTTTTTTTTTTTTTTTTTTTTTTTTTTTTAAATAAGACTGAATATATGTAGCCTTTCTGCTAGATTTTCTACTTCTGGCCTCCTTGGGCTGCTCCCAGGACCCACAAAAGTCAACAGCTTTCCTCTGAGTTCACTGAAGCTTTAGATCTTTCTTTTGTGGCTAATTAATCTTGTTCATTAGTTACTCCCCAGATCCCATTGCCTCTTCCTCATCAGTTCGTGCTAGTGCACATAATTTTTGTCTTTTGAACATTAATTGTTGCTGTGCATGCCATTCCCGTAATGTATTAAGATTAAATCCCTCCAGATATCTACCTTCTCTCTTTTGCCAATGCTTCAGAGACTGGCGAGCCAGAATATGGCAGATGCAATGCAGGCCAATTAAAAAGCAAATTTCTGCAAACTGATGGGTAATCTTCAGTGGAAATCACAAGTGACATTCTGGGATGCCTGGGGAAAATTTTCATTACACAAATTTTTCCATTGCTGGCACAGCTCTGACATCTCTGCATGTTGTAGCTGTTGAAAAGTAAGTTCCCTAAACTGTCACCCTTGGACTTTTTCCATTTGACCATGAACCATAACACAAAGATTTGCTTTAGATGTTCAGCTGCAGGTTGATTTTTAATAAATAGCTGAAAAAATTTCCCCAAAGACACAGCAGTCTGAGTAAGTAATGTATGGAAAATATACTTATTTCCGCTACAAGAATGTACTTCCAGTGACTTCAACTGTGTTACTGCAAATTTACATCAGTGGGATGGATATCATGAGCTTGGTCTATTGTCCCAGAAGCACAGGAGATGAAAAATGTCAAAGTGTGAAATTAAGGTTTAAATTTTCCAGGAGCACGAAATCTTGAATGGTACACTTCCAAAGCTAAAAGTATATTTTAACCTGGTCCTGTGGAATGAGCAGAGCTCAAAGGAAATTTCTTGCTTGAGATAAGGAGGACTTATGCCATGTCCTGGATGGTGATGGTGATTATGGATGTCCTCTACTTTTTGTGAGGTGGAAATAAAAAAATCTAAGGTTCACAGAATCACAGAATTGCAGGGGTTGGAAGGAACCTCTAGAGATCATCGAGTCCAACCCCCCTGCCAAAGCAGCTCCCTACAGCAGGATGCACAGGTGGGCGTCCAGGTGGGTCTGGAATATCTCCAGGGACGGAGACTCCACACCTTCCTGGACAGCCCGTTCCAGTGCTCCATCACTTGCACCGTGAAGAAGTTCTTCCACATATTGGTGCAGAATGTCCTATGCTTCAGTTTTAGACCCTTTCCCCTCGTTCTGTCCCCACAGGCCACTGAAAGAGATTGCCCATGTCCATTTGCCTCCCGCACTTCAGATATTTGTA
>WBMW01001640.1:95651-143670 GCA_013396635.1 Penelope pileata
CTTGTTGCTACGTTGCCTAACGCTATGTTACTGATTTAACTTCTAGTGGAATTTTCCAGTATTTCTGTAGCGGTATAAAAGATGTTAGCCTTAGCAATAAAGGAGAGAGAAAGCAGAAAGCATATATCACAATTAGAGGCCTCTGTGATACTTGCGCGTGCGGCGACATCTTCCAATTGCTTGGAGATGGCATCCAGAACAAGCTGTTCCATCACCTTTCCAGGGACAGAGATGAGGCTGATTGGCCTGTAGTTTCCCAGATCCTCCTTCTTGCCGTTTTTGAAGACCAGAGTGACATTGGCTTTCCTTCAGTCTTCAGGCTTATCTCCCATTCTCCAAGACCTGTCAAAGACGAGAGTGGTTCAGCAGTAATCTCTGCCAGCTCCCTCAGCACATGTGGATGGAGCCCATCAGAGCCCGTGAATTTGTGCGTGTTGATCCCAGCCAGCTGCTCCCAGACCATCCCCTCCTCAACCAGAGGGAAGCCCTCCATTTCCTGGACTCTGTCTCTCACCCCCAGCACTGGGGAGTCCCGAGGGGGAGTCTTTGAAATGAAGACTGAAGCAAAGAAGGCATTCAATANCATATCCATGAGCTCCTTGCTCATCCACGGAGGACTCCTGCCACCCTTCCCTGATTTCCTGCTCTTAGGGATGCCCCGATCCTGAGCTCAGAAGAAGTGCTGTTTGAATATTGACCAGCTCTCATGGGCCCCCTTACCTTCTAGCACCCTAGCCCATGAGATAACTCCAAGTAGGCCCTGGAAGAGGTCGGAGTTGGCTCTCTGAAAGTCCAGGGTAGCAATCCTACTTTTAACCTTACTTCTTCCACTCAGGATCTTGAACTCCACCATCTCATGATCGCTGCATTCCAAGCTGCCTCCAATCTTCACATCCCTAACGAGCCCATCCTTTGACAAGCAGAAGGGTGAGGTTTAATTATCTGAACATATTTAGGCATATTAGATTCCCTTAGTACATGGAATACATCCTTTCCTACGTTTCCTTTAGAGATACATCACAGCTTTACTGAAATACACCTCACAATAGTACAGACTTTGTTCTGCTCTACACAGAAACAACCCTCAATTTATTGCAGTGAGAGATTCATTTGGGAGAGCCTAGCAGAGCAGTTTTGCTGGCAACTTTGCAGAAGGTTACAAAAGAGGCCAACAAAAATCAAACTCTCTTGAAGCTGGATTTTCAGATGGATATCAGAGTGATTCCCTGAAATTCTTTATTACGTGATCTTTAGCCCTGAAGGTACTGCCACTTCCAAAGACAAAGTTACAAACACATTTCATTTTCATTTATTTGACAGATTCAGATTCGGCTGTACTCCAAGCAGACAGATCGAGAGGACTTTGGTACCCAGAGGTTTCTCCCAGTCTGCTGCAGCCATGTCAGGAGACCTCCAGCCCTGGGGAGAGCTCCGGGGAAAGGCTGAGCGCCTATTCCGTGCTGGCACTCGTGTGTACACAGTACCCACACAGAGTCTCTCAGGGCACTGCAGGGAGCAGTGTCCTTACCAGCACCCACATGATGCATGCAGAACCCATGATGAACAACACAAACAGCCCGCACCTGATCCTCCCTGCCAGCTGGTCATCACCTGAAGCTCCTCCGTAGAACGTACGGGCTGGGTTTGCTCCACAGTCACCAGTCATTAAGATATGGTAAGAGCTGGATGCTTTATCCATGCAGAAACCATGCCTGGACATTTAGTCCCTTAGTTGTCAGACCTTTCCAGACGCAGTTTGCAGATGTGGATGTCAGCCAAGTGCACTTTGATAGCGGTACTGATACACACATGACAGGCCTCCCCAGCAGCAGGGCCAGTCTCCCCACGCTCCGGCAAGCAGCCTCACGGGCCCCTTACGACCTCTGCCTCTTTCTCCAGCGATATCATGCAGACTTCTCCTTAACGGCCAGTCTTACTGTGACGTTGCTCATACTCACACAGACCATCCCCACAGAAAAAAAAATTAGGAATGTGTTAAGTGAGGTAAAGAGCACAGCCACCAACAGTCCCCGAGCACTGGCAGCTCCCATTGGCCCACTCCCTCAGTTCTTTAGTTCACATGGCACCATAAGGCACGGAATATCCCTTTGGCCAGTTTGGGTCAGCTGTCCTGGTTCTGTCCCCTCCCAGCAACCTGTGTTCCCTCTACCCCCTCACTGGCAGGACAGTATGAGAGACTGAGAAACTGAGATGTCCTTGGATCTGCACAGCACTGCTCAGCAACAACTGAACTGTGGGTGTGTTATTTACATTGTTTTTTCTTCTAAAGCCAAAGCATAGCATCATACCAGACACTACTAGGAAGGAAATCGACTCTATCCCAGCTGAAGCCAGAGCACTGTTTTAAGTCAGTCACAGTACCCTTTGTTTGGAAACCTGTATTTTTGTTTGTTTGTTTTTTTGACCCTCAGTCTTAATTTCTACATGTAGATATGGCACCTCACATTGTTTCAGACTATAACAGGCTTCAGATTTTGTATGCTGAGATCTTGATGTCTTTGAATGTACAATTGAAGAAATGTCTATCTTTGAGAGGCCAACATATTTCAAATAGTAAATCAAGAATGTGAATTAACGATCAAGAAAAAATTCTTACGTAAATTCGCAGCTATCAAAATCCATCACTTGTTCTTGCATTTCTAAACCATATATCGTATTTTTGGCTGTGTGGATGTACTTAAATGGATACAAAGCTCTTGATTTCTCAATACTGCTGATACTTGTAGAAATTGATTTATTCCTGAAAATGAAATAAAATTTTGCAGATCTTTGGATGAAGTTTTATACAGTTATAACAGTTTTTTTACGAAAACATTTGATGTAAATATGTATTTCTATACTGTAGTTGTGAAAGTAATCAGCAGTATATCTAATGCTATATCTAGATACACTATCATGGTGGACTTAAAGGATTTTAACGTCAAAAATCCTTCTCTGAGACCAAGATTTATGTTATTTTCTTTGACATGTTTTGTCTTTGTAATAGCTGACCTTCGGTCACTTTACAGATTTATTTTAAATAATTGCCTATACACATGTGAGGGACTGCAAAGCCACAGATGTTTTACGCTCATACCTATTATACTGACTCAACGATTTTTAGTAATGTGTTTTGTAATGTGTTTATATATGCTTTGGAACAAAGCAGTATTTTGCTTAATAATCTTCAAACCAAACATCCAAATTTGAAGCTAAACCTGAAAAAAAATCTGTAATTTTAAAGCCAAAACAATGCCTTGAGTATTAAGATCTTATCTCCCTTCACTTAAGTTGTCATCTTTCATAAGTTTCCTCTCTTGTTACTTTGTTCCTAAAGCTTGTGTATCTCAATATTTCTTTTCTGTTTGAACTGTAAGGCAACAGGGAAAAAAATAGCATTTTTTACAATTACACCATGTCAATACACATGCCAGATTAATAGCTCTGGAGAACGATGATCTCTGATACTGTTAAGGAGACAGAATGGTGTCTACAGGAAAAAATAGTAACAAAACACATTATTTGTCTTTGTTCAATATTTCTCAACTCTTTGTTGCTTCACTTGAGGAGGAGGCATGAGCCCAGAGACAAGATGGTAGGACTGCCATGATTTGGATAACTGATTTGTCTACAAAAGATGAATGCCACATAGTACTCTTGACAATGTTTAGCAATTATTTATCTACCTTTGTGCTGTAATTGGGCATAGAAATTGCGGTTTATATCAGGACAAGCCCATCATTTTTATTTTTACTGTGTGTATGGGAAAAACATCTGTGTTTCTCTAAAATAATTTTAAATTTAAACAAAAATCCTTGGAAAAAAATTTCTTGGAAAACCATGGAAAAGATCTTCAGGGTTTTAACTTTATTATTTGAGTCTCTTTGAATGATCCTTTTAGGAGACGGCTTATAATTTTGTTCCTGAATAATAATCTGTCCTGAGGACACTATTCACACTATCGTATTATATTACAGAGGAAATCATAACATGTCATTTGGTGGTTTGTTGTTTTATTAGCAGGCTGCTATTTTAGAAACAAACTGTCCTGTATAATGTCATTAAATACCTGGAACAAAACTTTGGTTTAAAAACCTAAAATATCAAACAATATTTACAAGGAGAAGAAGGAGGTGAGGAATTTAAATGAAGCCTGGAAAACCAAGTTGTTATACACTGCTTAAAATACCCTTCTGGCTGAAAACTTCACTGATAGGTAATTATATTTCTAAATGAGGGAATCATTGTTAAGCTGTGAAGAATGTAATTAATTTTATAACATTCTGTAGTGTTCATCAGAGTCCCTATCTTGTATGTCATGAAGGACAACAGAAGATGCTTCAGAGGAAAATTCACAAATTGAGTAACAAATGAGTGGAAAAAGTCTAAAAGTTGGAATTACTCTTAAGAACTCAATGAGCTGAGTAAGACCATAAAATAAAATCTTTCACATGTGAATGTAGTCTTGTGTACATGTACAAAATTGTTTATGGCTGCAAGATAAGTGCATTATCTCTAAAGAGTGCAGAGGAGATAATAGTCTGACCAACAGGCAAACAGCTTCCTTCTTTAAAGAAAAGCCCAGGTCTACTGAGACTTATACAAATAGAAACTTTCAAGTGTAATAGTCTGTTTGAAGAGGGACCAGGAAAGTGTAGATTATCCTGTGTCACCATTCCTGTAGGGGTTGTATCTCACTGATGACACTTTTCTCTATTTTTAATGCCACTGAAAGGCAAAATTTTGTCCCACACCCTGAACGTTTTAAAGTGGATTTTTTGTGGCATACAGCTAATTATAAGATTTTTTTGACCTGTGAAAGAACTTTGTTATTAGTGACAACAGGATGTGTAAATTTTGAGGGAGACTTGGAGTTGCTATTGGAATGAGATTATCATGGCAATTTGTCATATAGTCCATGTGGAAGAGGGTGATGACAGTGTAAAGCTGAACCAGTACGTATCCCTTCCAATATATTATCACTTGTAGTCTGTTTACACAGACCCACACCTCTTCATAATTCTTGAACCTAACATGGTGTCATCCTCTCTTGCCCCAGTGGCTGTCACCAGAGAAAGAGGAGGTATTCAACTCCTTCTTTTTGACTGATTATGAATGTGGATGAAGAGAAAAATATTCAAAATTGCCATTTGTTAGAAGATGTTGAATATTAGCCTGCTTTTTGGATAGCTTTGCAGTTACTGATGAATTGCTGAGAGCTTTCAAGTTTAGCTGGTGCATTTTCCACAGCTATATCAAATATCACCACAAAAAAGACAGGAACCCTCTTGCAGAGACGATGTCTGAGTGTCTGAATCACATGACACACCAAATTATCAAGGACCTGAAGAGTGTATGGGAGCACAAGTCGGTCATCATAATCTTTTTGGTGGCAGGAAAAATTCCATCAGTTTGCGTTAGAAAGCAGCCCTGATGGAAAGTTGTGTTAATATCGTTTTAGCAGGCTCTGTCCTCTGATCTCAGGGTTGTTTCTGAGGATTTCAATGGCATTGTGATGTTTATGAATGGTTAAAGTCACAGCAGGCATGTTATGGGATCTTTTCCCCTGCGCTTCCCCTGAGAGTAAATGATGGAATGATATTTCCCTTGTGCTACTCTCATGCAGAAATATGGCAGAGTGTACGCACCCACTGCTATGACGAGCAAGCCTGGTGCTGAGTGGGGCTCCGCTGAAGGTGCTCTGGGGTTTGGCATTTTGAGCAGAGAGAGAAAAGCCTTTTCTCAGATGGTATAAAACAACATTTCCTCACAGAAGGTTCAGGCTACCCACTTTGGTGCATGTCTGTTGACAGAAAAGAAAATGTGGTGGATATTACCAGTAGAAAGACAACTTTGTACTGTAATCAGAGCATATTAAGGAAAAAAGAATGCCGAAGTGTTGAATTCACTGAGGGGCAAAGTCCCTGGGGACCTGATGTGATTTTGTCATCGACGCTGTGGCTAGCCTCTTGTGGAAGCACACTGAGGGACGTGTGACCCTAGAGCACAGCAGTAACAAAAGACTTATTTCTTTGTCCCTTTCGGCTTTCCCTAAAGTTAAGTTATACAGGTAATAGTCAGCTCCATATTAAGAAAATGTTCACAATTAAGTTTTGTGTGATATTCAACAGAGAAAACAGATGTAATGTTCTTGTGAGTAATCCATAGGCTACTATTTGTTTATAGAAAGAGTGTGTCTGTTCATTTAAAAACAACAGGTTGATGGAAATCAACGAAAACCCTACTGGGGAAATTATGCTTTCTGGAAAGGATCTGAAATCATGTCTATCCTTTTTGTAATTTTTTTCTACCCACTTTTTTGATGTAATTAGTATGACAGCAATAACTTTAAAAGGCCATTTGGGTAGTATTTCAACTGATTAATCCATGCAAAGTCAGAAACCACCAAAGCTCACATACCTGTTATCATTCAAAGCAAGGACTGATGTTATTTTTGTTGCCTTTCATACTACATGGCTGCAGTGACTGACGTCATGGGAAAAACATAAGGTACTTTTTGAGCTGATGGGAAGAATATTGCGGAAATATCTATGTATCCAGTTATCAGTATGAAGGCATGCTGTGAATACTGAAAATAATGCAATTATTGCTACAACATAGCTAATTCAAGAAAACAGAACTAATTTTTGGAAAAGATGTAATTATTTTATCTACGCATCTCAGAATATTCTGGTAATGCCAGGAACAACATGAGCTCCGAACACAGGCATGTCTCTTGTGTACAGTCTTAAAGCAATACTGAAATCAGTCCTTGCAGACTATGTTGAAGTCCAGAATATTATTATAAAGTAAAGCTTAATTTATTTCTTGGATAAGCTTTGTTTTATAAAAAATTGTAATTTTGAATTTATAACAACAATCACTTTTATGAGAAAATTTTAAAAATCTGTGAGGTGTATCTGCCATGTGAACAAATCTGTTCTGCAATTTAATAGGAACTGAGGTATGGAGTCTAAAACACAACATAAAGCAAGACATCAAATTTAAGCTATTTACAGGCACAACACCTTATCCCTGTTCTGGAAGAGTTACCTGCCCTGTCTGAAGCATATGCTGAGTCTTTCCAGTTCCTCTGTCTGGAGTCAGCTGCATTTTCTGAGACAGGTTGATGTAGCACGTTACCAACAGCATTGGAGCTACACCAAAAAGCTCCTGAATGAGCAGGAGCCATTTTTATTTACTTCATATAACCTTTCTGCTTCGCTTCTTTCCCTCAGGGGAATGAAAAAATAAAAAAAGAAAAAAAAAGAAAAAAATGCCGCTGCATGTTAAATGCAAGCAATAATTCACAAATTGAATGACCCAGGCAGAAAACACTGAAAAAGAGAAGGTTTTTAGAGCTTTTTCAAGCTTTCTCTATAGCTGTGTTTGTTCGTATCTATTATTTATAAGATATGAAAATGATGGTGACAAAATTGTGCTTAAAATGTTAAGTGTGGTATTTTGTCTTTTTGACTTCAGCAGTTTATCTTTGCCATCTCCAGTCCACCAGCAAGATTGGACCTGGCAGCTTTCAGCCCTGGCCAGAGCTGCCTGAGGGCAGTGGAGTCCAGCACTCTCTGGAGCCACAAACTCAGCTCAGGCCTCCAGTGATTGTTGCCCACTTTATAATTAGTCCCCTCGCCCCACTGACCCTTTCCAGCTTTCCTAATTTACAGATGACCGTTTGTGACAGGTATGCTATAATTTAAATGTTTGCTCAACCACCTTTTACTTCTTCCAAGTAAATGCACTACTGCTTTGTTTAAAGCCCTTGCTTTCCTTCTCATTTGTAGCATTTCTGAGCTGAAAAATGGAACACAATTTAGTAAAACAAACAGATTAACAGAGAGAAAAACAAGAGACATTAAATAATAGTCTCAGCAATTAGATGAGGAAGAGAATTAAATAGCTTAATTCAAGGGCTTTAGCATTCTTCACTGAAGGGCTTAGTTTGAATTAATGTGTAGTGTACACACATTTATAAATGTCATATATGGTGGCTCTTTAACAGGGAATATTGAAAGTAATAGCAAAAAGGATTAATCCTTATTTTTTCAGTAAAAGCACTTATTTAAGGTCTGGTGAACTACTGTTTCAATGAGAATGTTATTACTGTAGAAACTGAGTGCTGTGAATGAGACAAACCAGCTTTGGAAGAGCTCTTAGATTTTAAAGTAAAATAAATGTGGGGTTTTATACTTTTTTACTGTAACTTTAATCTAATTTGGACCATCCTTCTGGTGCAATGTCTGTATTGACTATGGCAGTGTAACCAGTACTATGCTGAACATCAGTGTTTCTTACAGTCTGCTCTATTCTCTGCAGTGAAGCATTTTTCAAGGCTTAGATTAGCTGAGACTGTGGAAATTGCAAAGTCATTATGTTATATTTCTTCCGCTTTCCTGAAAAAGCTTGTTACTCTTTTGATCATTTTTGTAAGTTTTAAGGACAAGATCAAGGTTTAGGAGAAAACTGATTTTCAGACACAAAACATAAAAGTGGACTTCCATCTATTACCAGATGCTGAGATACTCATTTAAATATGTGTAATAGAGCTGTGGAAAATGTTTATGCATTTATTTGTTTATTTCTAAGTTGTTTCTGAAGACAGATTTAAAGAGTGTCCAACTAAAACGTATTTATTTTTATCAGATAAATGAAATACCAGCCATTAACCTTTCCAACAAAGAGTATGACTGTGAATAATGTGCCACGCTACCCAAAGGGATATTCTTCGTCTGCCTTACAAAAAAACAAACAAACAAGGAAATGAAGGACTCATGTCATGAAACTGCTGGTGCTGGAAGTGTCCTTCAGACTTCAAACCTGAAACTTGTGATTTCTTGAGTAAATGAGTTCATTGTGGTCTTAGTACTTTGCCAGCTGTCTTTGCTGTTGAGACTTTGTGCAATTAGCTCAACTTTTTATTTTATTTTTCTTTGCGAAAATCTTTGCTGTGTATGCAATGAGCGTGTGAGTGTGTAATACAGAAGGGTATTTTTCTTCCAGGTTCCGGTGAATATTCTTACACATAGCATATTTCCTAATTATAAAATATTTGCTGTCTTTCTCATGAAAGGAAAATAAGCTACTTAGCAAATAAATGTTTTGTTTTGTTTATTTATTTATGCTGCTGTCGTTTTTCCTATGTGTTACCTAGATCATTTCACTAAAAACAAAAAGGAGAAGCAAAAAAAAAAAACAACAAAAAAAACAATGGCAGTAAAAGAATTCCTTGTTTCATCACTCTCAACAGAAATACCAGTTTTGATGACAAGATAGCAGGCATCAGCAGTAATTAGAAGGCTGCAGTCAGAGAAAAAAGATCTGCTAGATAACTAATAGAAATGATAGCAAAGAAACAAAACCTAGTGCCTTAAAAGCTCACAAAATATAAACACCAACATGATTTAATGACCTTAGTATAACAACATTTTCACAATAGTTTTTTTTCCACAAAGATTTATTCATTCAACAGTACATTTCAGTTTCTTAATAGCATTTTTTCAATAAATATATCTAATTGATCTTTCACAGCCTTCCAGCGGCATAAAACAATTCACTACACATAAGCGTTGATATATATTTCTGAACTTCTTTGTCCATGTCCTGCATCAAAAGAAGCTCAAACATACAAAATAATATGTTGTAATCTCAACTCCTTGAAAGCAAGACCAAACAAAATAAATTCTGGTTATTCTCTCTTGTTTTGCATGCATTTATCCACCACATGCATTGTCAATCTTTTCTGTTCTGCAGCAGATCTCTCGGGAGTGAACAGTGCACACTAAGCTAAAATTTACTAAAAAGCTGGGTTTTTTCCTCTTGAAAATACCATAATTATCTACTTGCCAGTGTTCTAATTGGATAAGATTGTCGTCACTAACCGCTGAGCCGTTGATTACAGGAAGAGCTTAGGCGTCTGTCCTGTTAATGCTCCTTAACAGCAGAGCCTTTGTTAGCACAGGAAAGCTATGTTCAACAAACCTAGTACATTTTTAGCAACTTTTCAGACTTTATCAGATTTTATGGGAATTTATATCCTCTTTTTTTTTTTTAATCTACCAACCATTGACTTCTTATGATGAACAATATATAGATAATACATTTTTTAACAAAGCAAGTAATTCACATCACTGTAGTAGAGAGAAGGAAAAATGGCAAATATATTCAGGTGAACTAAGTCATTGTATAGATATTTCTAATGGGACCTAACAGGACGTTTATTTACAACATAATGGAAAAACTATTTTATTAGCATTTGGAAGATCAAGAACAATGCCCTTCTTCCTTTTCAAATATGCAAGGATTGCTTGACTGACTGTGGGAAATTACTTATGCTTTTCACAAAACTATCTTCATTGTTCATCTTATAGCATATTTAGTAATGCTTTCATGTGTTCTGGGGAAAATGAGTTTCATGTTGTGCATGGATATCTAAAGGACATCCATAAGCCGCATTCCAGAATCTCTAAGCTTCTGACAAATTAGCAAAGACGAAGGTAAATAAATGGAAATATAATGTATCAATTTGCTTATCGTGACCATAAGGAAAATTTTAGGGGTTAGGTCACCATTATGCACATACATATGCTTTGGGAACTGGAGCATTACGAAATGGTATTACGTATATGGTAGTTTTACAATCTGTGTGGCTATTTCTATGGAACTAAAGCTGTGTAATTCTATTCTGTACAAATAGTAGAAAAAACATAACTCCTTATTTTTGTAAGATTTCAGCTGTGTCTGAACGGGAACAAGAGAACAGTTTGCTTTCATAATTTAAATATTCAGACTAAATTTAGTCAAGCACTGAGATATTTGCAGTGAAGATATTGCTAATCCTGATACAAGCTGTGATAATATTTTCCAAAGATGCCTAACTCCTCTCTTTCAGAAGTTAAGTTTACAAGTCTATACATCAGGAAATGGAATACAAATGTTAGTCACAAAGTTTTCATAAGACATCATTTATAAAGTATTGCTATAATCTAGGAAGTCCTCTAACTTCTAAGAAAACCTGAAGTTGTAATGAAGTTGATTTGCACCATCAAACAATAAAATGTTAATCCAGAATGTTTCCTGGAAAGTGAGGGTGTTCCTGAGGGAGGGTGCGGCTGCCCAGATGGCAGCAGGTGCTCTGCTGGGAGCATCGCGCCCTCGCCTGTGGGAGGTGCCAGGCTAAAGCGCTGAGGCACCGAGTGAAGATGAAGAAGAGGCGACCAGCCGGGAGGATGAACAGGGTGCTGTGAGAAAGGAAGGAATATAGAGAATACCCACATATAATCTGTGGATGGAAATTCCTCAGATGGCAGAAAGTCATGACTTCTGGTAACTAATCTAAGGCTCCTTCTCCACCTCCAGGTCTGCAGTCACAGGACAGATTAATACACAGATGAGGAAGACAGCCTCCTTCAGGGCAGATGTCAGAGCCAGCTGAGCCTCAATCAAATATTCACAAAATATCTGAGGAATAAGCAGTGTGGAAGCTGTTAAAGACTCACTCCTGCAGGGAATGGATGCCCCATCTGCTGGCCTGATTTGACATCTGGGAGGCTTGCTGCTTACTAGGTAGTGGAGTTCAGAATACTGCAGAATGCTGTCAAGGCTTGTCTGTGCTGCTCATCCCTGTGGGCAGCAACGACTCTGTCAGGGGAGTCCTCAAGCATTCCTGGATGATTGCCTGGCTCTTACATGGGGGTCCCAGGTGGTATCTAGGTAAGCTGGGGAAGCAGTGTGCCCTGGCAGCACCAAGGCCAACAGTGTCCTGTGTAACATGAAAAGGGGCAGAACTAGGAGTCCTGGGCAGGGGGAGATTGCTCCTCTCTGATGAGCACATACTAGTCCGCATCATGACACCATCTCCAGTTTCGGACACTGCCACCCTAATGCAAGGTCAACGGGTGCCTCCAGGGCAGTTGGGACTGGAGCACTTGCCCTGGAATGAGAGGCCATGGGAGTGGGACTTGTTGAGCCCGAGATAGGTAGAGCTTCAGGGCCGCTCCCAGAAGCAGCCTTTCCTGTGGGGAAGGGAAGAGAGGATGTAGCAGGCCTTTCACCACGGCAAAAGGTAAGAAGGAAGGTGAGAGATATTGATTACAAATTGGTAACAAATTGGTAGCAAATAATCAGGAAGGTTTCTATATGGTATAAGAACAAGCTTTTTCCCCGTGAGGATTTAAGCAGTGGCACAGACTGCCCACAGAGGTTGTGCCATCCGCAGAGATTTTCAAGGCATAACAGCATCAAGCCCTGAGTAACTTAGTCTGGTGCCAGAGCCGCTCTGCTTTGAGTGGGAGGAGGACAAGAGACTTCCTGAGGTCCTTTCCAACCCGGTTGTCCTGTGATCCTGTGAAAGCTGATGTCAATCAATATAGGAAGAGAAATTGTGTAGCCTTTTACATTTGCATTTTATAATTCAGCTCTGAGAAACAAGAGAGAGGAGGAATTGTCAATCTCAAAGGAAAAAGAGAATTAGAAATGGGAGACAAGTATGAGACCACAGGAGTTTTATCTTGCCTCTGAGAGGTGTAGAGTGTTTTCATGCAGAATCTGCCAATCTTACCTCTAAGTACTTGAAGATCTCAGAAGCCATCTGCTCTGTTTGCTGATTCACTAGGCAATGTAAAAGATATGTAAAAATAACGTAAAGATGTAAAGATATCTAAAAGCCACTGTCATCCTCTCTTTCCAGTGCTGTGATTGAGACTTAATATTTTCTTTTGTTAAAATAATCCTGTTGTCCTTACCTTTACATTCAGTAGAAGATAATAATGTGACACTTTGTGCCACAAGAGGGTAGGAAGATTATGGTTGGATTTTCGTGCAAAGACATGATGCAAGGCTCAGACTTCAGGGTCACTCCACAAATGCAGCTTGTCGTGGAAGACTTCGCGGGGCACAAACCAGGACCACTTAGAATCACAGAATCATTAAGGTTGGAAAAGACCTCTAAGATCAACCATCCACCTACTACCAATATTGCCCACTAAACCATGTCCCTAAGTATCACATCTAGATGTTTCTTGAACACCTCCAGGTACTCCACCATCTCCCTGTGCCAGTGCTTGACCACTCTTTCGGAGAATAAGTGTTTCCATTCAAAGTGGGACAAAGCTAGTCATTCTGGTTGCCAAGATGTGGAATGGTATCCAGTATTTACTTTCCAATGCTAGAGAGTACAAAATATAGATGTTTAATGTCCCTGAAGCCTCCATATTCCCTAAGTTGACAAGCTCTACGCCATAAATATTTGTCATTTGGTATTCTCCAAACAACTTCCATCTCTACAGTGAGTTGCCCAGCCAAGCCTAAATCTATCAAACAGGTACATTTCAACCGTATATGTGTCAGCTAAATTGAAACTCTCAGCTATAGTAGATTGACTTTTGCCAATTTATGTACTCTAGCAGAATTTTATATTAAAGCAAAATGGAAATTTAACAACTTGTTTTCCTCCTTTTTTTCCCTCCCTCTTTACTTCCTTCAGCCTTCTTGACAATTTCTGAACAATCTCCCACTCTCTCCCTAGCAGAAGAGCAGTAATTACATAATTGCGTGTTTTTTAATCTTAGAGCTACAGGTGTAAGATAGCACAAGGTATGCCAAACACGTAATGGCAGATTTATTCTACAGATATAGCAGTACGATGTGAAATCACTTCCAGCTCTCTCAGCTGTGTTTACACATTTCTACCTACCATACTGAAAATACTTCAGTACCGTCGACAGACAAAGACTGTCTTGTGGGTAGCGTCTGTCTCCAATTCCCAAAGCATTTGTCACACATTCCTTATGGCAACTATAAAAAAACATGATTAAACAGATAAAGTGTTAGGTTACACACAGCAAAGACAAGATGAAAATGAACCTACCAATATATGTGAACACATGGTTTTATCTATACTTGGTATTTTTAGCAACACATTTTAAACGCAAACCCAGATCTTTTATGTGTTATAAAAGGATTCAGACTTTTTTGGCAGTGGTAACTTTTGACAAAAAATTAATGAAAAATTATAAATCAGACCATTTCCAAAATATCAACAACTGTGAAATTTGTTTGTAATTTTAATTTCTATGTTTCTACAGCTACAGTTTTGCTCCCACTACCTTGAAAAATAAAAAGATGATCTATTTTTTCTTTCCAGTGGTAATGAAACTTCTGACGTACTGGCACAGAAGTCCAAAAAAGAAAATAAATAATTAAAAAAATGTATTTTAGTTATTGTTCTCCAGCTACAAAATTATATTGCATTTTAGTATCACTCTTTAATGGCATTCTCTACTACTTTATAAGATGAGCTATTGCTAAGTATTCTTCCCATCAAGGATAAAATAATTGATATATACACTCTCTGAAAAGCATTTTGTCTGGGAGACTTAGCTGTGTACAGAAGGAAGAGAAATAAAGGTGGGAGCATTTATCTGTCATAGTACTTTAATAACTTTAATAACCGCTGAGTGTAAAAGTACAGATGAGAGTATAATTTAAAGAATGGCTATATGCTTGCAAACCCACTCCACACCCTGCTGCATTCATCTTGGTATGAAAGCACTTCACAGTTGCTTAGGAAGAAAGTAAAGAGAAAAAAATATGATTGATTAAGTGATATTCCTCAAATTAATAACGACATCTTTTTTCACCAGGAATTTTACTTCTCTACAAGTACATATTGCCATATCAGGATGAAAGAATCATTCTTGACCTCAAGATGTACAGACAATTCCTTTCACACTCTTTGCTGTGTAACTCATTAGGTATAGGTGTACAATGGAGCATTCCATAGATTTCCATGGAACTGTTTTCTCACCAACTTTGTAGTGTGAAATCTTTATGTAAAGCTATTGATAGTTTCAGTGGGATAGTTTAGAGGTAGGAGTATAAAATGGAAAATCTGGAAATCTGGCATGTTCTTCAACTTTACTCTATCTTGTGCCACATTCAATAATAACAATAAATAATGTGAAATAAAGGAATTTTATGAGCTCCAAATCTACATGGTGATTCCTTTGGTCCTACTATTATAGCAGGCAGATCTAAGACTGTCTTGAGGATGTCCTATGACCTTGCAGTAAAAATCATATTCTAGGAATCAAAGACACACAGACTGGCAACATTTTAGAGTCTGAGAATGTAGTAAGATATTGGCAGCATAAGATGGAGTAAAATCTTTTTTAGCTTTCCACTGGGTGCAAGTTCTGCTTCTTTGGCTATACCCATCCTCCATGCTACACTGAACAGGCATCCATGATAGCTCTGTGTGAGCGAACTCAGGGTCAAAAACCGTCTGGCTGTGGGGGTAACAGAGCTCCACAGGGAAGAACTAAGCCATCACAAACTGCTATGGACTTTATAATAGATACACATATGTTTAGTAAAAGGATCATAACGGTCCTGAAAGGCTTCCTGTCTCTCCATGAGACTGGGGACAATGATTTTGTGCACAGAGGTAAAACATAAGAATATTTACAGTCGTCAGTAAATAGATACTTAAAATATTACCTAACATTAGAAAATGAGACCAGCTGCATCACAGACTGTTGCACAAGTGTTCAGGCAACATAGTAAAATACGATTGTAAAAACTTATGCTAACTTACAGTTTTGATAGTTTCTGACAGGTTTAGGGAGACCTATTTACCATCAATATCCCATTAGGCAAAGATTCAAAACTGTCATTCAAAGTTAATCAGGTCTCCCAAAATACACTCATAAAAAATACCAGGTGTATGATTTTAACATGCTGTAGACATACACTTTAATCCAAACATGTCACCAGCTTTCAAGGTGTTTGTACAGATCAAGGGAGAAGAGCTTTTAACTTTAGGCTTTCCTTTTTGCTCTAAGAGTGTTAACATGTTTACCAAGGATGGAAAATATGATTCTGGTACAGACAGTTGCTTATAAATTTACAAGACAGATTGAACTTGACAGAATATTAAATAAAGTTAGGCACTTTCAAGATTCATAATGAAGCTTAGAGAAAATTTACAAAATATTTTTGAACTTACCTTTCTGTTGAAAACATTTTTCAGCTGTTGTTTCAGATATAGATCTAGTTAGTGAGTTTTTCTTCTGCTTCTGAGTCCTCTCTCATTTCTCTGCCCTCTCCTCTGAGTCATGTAAGAAATGAGAAGAGGTAAAAAATTTCCTTCTTTTTACCATCTTGCAATTTATTAACTGAAAATTCATCTAGTTAATTTGAATGTACGTTCGGAAAAGTTATAGATGATTTAAAAAAAAAAGAAAAAGAAAAGAATTTAGAAAGTTCACAATGAAGAGAAAACAGGACAAGGTCAGTTTGAGGAGACATTCTATCATCAAATTTTCTCATTGGAAAAACATTTTAGACACTATTCCTTTTTTTCTTATACACATCAAGGGTACTCAGACAAGCAGAAATAATGGCCTCTGGCTAATGATTGAAAGTAATGTCAAAGAACGGGTAACACAGGCATGTGACTTATAACAAATTTTCCTCTTTCTGTTTATTTTCTCCTCTATCCAGGAAAAACCAAGTACATGCTTAACAAGTATGCCGCCATATCTTGGAGACATAGAGTAATATAGGTTGAAAGATGTCTTCAGAGGTCCTCTAGTCCAATCTCAGTTAAAACAAGTACAGCTACAGCACGTTGTTAAGGTCCTTTTCCAGTTGAGTTGAGTTTTGCCTGTCTCCAAGGATGTAACTAACACGTCTTTGAGAAACCTATGCCAGTTCAGCCCCCCATATTTGAAGCATTTTTCCTTATATCTAATCAGAATTTTTTGTGTTTCGATTTGTAACTGTCGTGTCTTATTGCTGTGTGCCTCTGAGAAGAGTCAGCCTCTAACTTCTCCACACCCTCCCTTTATGTAGCTGTGGACAGCAGTAAGGTCTCCCTGGAGTCTTCTCTTCTCCAGGCTGAGAAGATCAAATTCTCTGTTTATTTTTATGCATCACATTTGCCAGCTAATTATTACTGGATTTGCTACAGTTTGGCCATGGGTGTCCAACCTTTTGGCTTGCCTGGGCCACACTGAGTGAAGTGGAATTGTCTTGGGCCGCATATAACTTATTTAATATAGTTATTAACATATATATTTATTACAACATTAAAAAAGAGCAACAAAACCATAAAACTAGTGGGGTATTTGACCTTGTTTTTGTGAAACTAATGCATCAGTCTGGTTCGATGGAAGTGGTCGAAATTCTTAGTGACTTCTCAAGGTGCTCATCAGAGATGTTTGATGGAATTTTGCTCTTCCTGTGTATCATTCTTGCAAATAGTTGTACACAAATGTACGTACTGCCAAGAAGCTATGACATAAATAAGGCACGATTGTGAAGGGAGGGATTTTTTTCTCTGGTAAGATAAGTCTCACAAAAGTCTAGTAGGGAGACATGATCAAATTTTTCTTTGAGTTGAATATCTGATTGCTGTACATTCCACTTGAAAATTCACAGGCAATGCTTAAGTTGACTGAAAATGGAGCTGCAAATATACCAAAAAATTGATTATTTTTCAGCAATCTTGAAACTTATTCTGAAATTCCTTTATCAAAACAGAAAGCTAGGATGCATGCTTTTCACTGTTCACAGGATAGTGTTTAGCCAATGTATCAAAATACATAAAATTATCTGCATAACTTAAGTTGGCACTGCGCTGTGCCCACAGACAGTGCTAGTTGATGAGTGATGGGTTTGGGCCCGGGGCTGGGCCAGGCTGCTCGGTGGAGCAGAACCACTGCCATCATGGCTTGGTAGCAGTGGCAGGCCACATTGCGAACAGTGCCGGGCCGCATGAAGCCTTCAGGCCATGGGTTGGATATGACTGGCCTAGCCTGTCTCATAGTAAGCACAATGAAGTGCCCCCAAGTGACACAGCACTTAAGACACAGTCTCACAAAGGCCAAATAGAAAGGAAGGACCCCTCCTCTTGACCCACTTGGCTACGCAGCTCTTAATACAACCAAAAGAGTGCCTGTTTTGGTTTAACCCGACAGGCAGCTAAACACCACACAGCACATCACGTACACCCCCCGGCCCAATGGGATGGCAAAGAGAATCAGCTGTCCTGGTTCTGTCCTCCTGCCAGTTCCATGTGTCCCCTCAGCCTCCTCACTGGCAGGGCAGTATGAAAAGCTGAGAAACTGAAATGTCCTTGGCTCCGTACAGCACTGTTCAGCAACAACTGAAACATCAGTGTGTTATCAACATTGTTTTTCTCTTAAAACCAAAACACAGCATCATAATAGACACCATGAAGAAAACCACGTTCCCAGCTGAAACCAGGACAGTGCTTGACTTCCGTTGCTGCAGGGACATACTGCTGACCCATGCTCACCTCACAGTGCACCAAGGTTCCCAAGTCTTTTTCTGCACAGCTGCTTTCTAGTCTGTTGGCCGAGGGCCTATACTAATACATGGGTTTATTCCAAACTGAAAGCATTTGCCCTGGGCTGTGGTGTTGCTTTTAATGCATTTCTCAATTGGTCTCCTGAAGACCCTGAAGTCCCTGCAGCATATAAGGGCATACCCCAGTGTGATACTGTCTACAAATTTGCTGTGAGCATTCTCTGTCCTATCATCACCGATAAAGATCACTTGTACTGATTCCTGAGGGCTGCCACTACTAGTGGGCTACCCACCAGCTGGATGTTGAGTCACAAATCACCACTCTCTGAGCTCAATTTTACAGTTTTCACCTACTTGTGCCCTTATCTGGTCAGTATCTCACCAATTTGGTGGGAAGCATTATGTGAGAATTCTTTCAAAATCCATTCTAAAACCATCATAAGTGAGATCTGCTGCATTTTGCTTGCTACACAGCCTCTTGATTCACCACAGAAAGCAATCAGGCTTGATTTGCCCTTCTAATATCTGTCCTGGCTCTTCCCAGTCTTGAACAGTTCTGTGCATGCCTGGAGACAAATGAAGAAGAGGAGGCTTGAGGAGGATGTGCCTTCTCTTTGACTGAGGTGAAACTGAAAGGCTTGCACTTCCCCCAGTCCTTCTTCTTGCCCTTCTCGCAAATATATGGGACATCTGCTGCAGTCAGTCTTGCGCACCTCTCTGATTTCATTCATTATGTCGTTATGTACTCTGCAAAGCCAAAATGAATTTAACAAATAAGACTGTGATTTTATATGTGATACAGTCAATGCCTTCGAGATACATGCTTTGTCTTTGGTGAGAAGAGCTCTTTTTTTTTTTTGTGCTGTACCTTATAAATGACTCTGATGTCCTTGCAATTTTCATTAAATATGATTAGTAGAGGAGTGTATGTCAACAAGATTGACCAGGGATGACCTTGATTTAACTTAAGATGAAAAGAAAGTCAGTAATGCAAATACTTAGAGATAACAAACGCAGATCAATTGAATTATCATTTTTGTTGCTCTTGGTTTAGTGATTAAAATGACCTAGAAAAGAAGCTCCATTCACACTGATTCTGTTAGGTGTCAGAGGGGGAAGGGTCCACATTAGATGTCAGAAATTGGCTTCTACCTTTTATGGGAGTTTTCTATATATGTAAGGATATAAGATTAGAGACCTTTAAGGCACCTGTGCTTTAACAGGATTTGATAAGACATGGAGAATTCAAATCTCTTACTTTTTTCATACATCATAAAAGATGTTTAACCAGCAGCTGTATTTGTTTTGAAAGATGCAATTGGATTTAGCCTAATCCCAGAGACAGAAAGAACCTCAGTTTATTATCTCCTCTAAAGGGAGGCAACTGACTGAATTCTGGAGCACTTTGTAGTATTTTCGGCACCCGGAGGAACAAGAAAGCCTCACACTGAGTTGTACAGTTTATTCTGCAGCAATATGTTCTGATATATTTTAAAATTGATGATCTAAGAAGCCAGCCACAAATTATAATTCACAGCACTGTAATGCTGCTATCCATTTACTTTCATTCAACAAGGAAATATAACACAAAGTTCTTACTTATATACAATAATGAAACTTATTTACATCTACCTCACAACTCACAGAATCGTAAATATGTTGCAACTGAATAGAGAGAAATGAAATGCACTAAAATATTTTCTCTTAGCAATTTGTGCCTGAGCACACAGCAGATCCAGTGGTGTAATTTGATAGGTTGTTATGAATTAGCATATTGTGAATACAGGTCTCACTGCTTTCATACATGAGAGGTCTTAAACTTGTTTTAGCAGACCAAAGGAAGACAATTTTTAGTTAAACAGAGTATGTATATTTTGCTGTTATGTTCAGAGTATTTTTAGTATTGCAAGTAAATAGAACTTTTAAAGAGGGAGCTTAGTCTTCCAGGCTTAAACTGCAAACAGCCAAGAAAAATGCACCCCAGAAGGTGCATTTAAGTGCTAACAGTGCAATTGTGGGGCATCATTCTCAGAAAATCTTTCATATATCCTGATTTCTCATAAAGAAGTTGGAGAACCATCAGATGAGTTCTTCCTTCTCCTTCCCAGAATGCATCTATCTGAATTTTTCTCAGCTCCATCCCTTGTTTTGGTCTCTTCCTTCCCTCTGTTCTTTGAAGTGGACAGCACCTGCATGAACCAGAAAACACTCTAGTTAGGAAAAAAGAGAAAAAAAAAGAAAGAGGGTGGGAAAAGATTTGAGAGGAAGAAAGACAAGGCACCATATTTATTCGTCTCAAAATTTAGATAATGCATATTGGATTTACTGGAGAAAATAGAAAAAATGGAACTTCTGAAAGCAAGCATCTTTGAGGTGGACTGGGAGGGATAATCACAGGGAGATGGAGCGTGAGGATAAATAGCCGTTGTTGTCTAAGCAGGCTGCTTGTTTGTGTAGCTGGTGCCTCCAAGTGGTCACAGCAGTCTGACCTATTTTTTTTTACCAAACTCTGCTTCTAGTACATTCTCGGTGTGTGTGTACATGTGCAAGTGACCTGTGAGAAAATTTCAATCATGACTACCATTGGATTGGACTTGATGCTCCCTAGAGGTCCCTTCCAACCACTATGATTCTGTGATTTTATGATCCTGTGACTACTTGGTGGGCAGAAGAGGAAGTCTAGTTGCAAGATGATGGAGAGATTGTGGGTCCAGGGGTACTTCCAGGGAGACAAAGTCTAGGAGCTGGGCATGGAAGAACTCAAATCTGGGAGCTCTATACTGGAGAAACCTGTAAAAGGAGGTCTTCAGCGAGCAAAGGCCCTTAGAAACAAAATTAGACTGTATCATTGCAGTTATAATTTATGTAAGTTTATGATCAGCCATGGCTATAGAGTGTGTGGTCTTTGCTAGGAGGACACTTCGGTAACTCATCCTTCAGGACTGTCAAGACTTTCTGCAAAGTTACTTTCCAGCCAATTGATACCCACCCTGTGTTGTCGCACAGTATTATTCCGTCCTTGAGGGCAGACCTCTAAAAAACCGCAAAACCTCTCAATGTACTGCTTGTCCACCTTCTCTGTTCTCTCCTCCAATGCTTCACAAACCCTTCTAAGTCAGCCAAAGTGACACTGAATTTCTAGTAGCTCCATTAAACCCTTCTGGCTTTCTCAGCCTTCCTTCTTCCAGAGTACTACTCCCTACTACTATTTTAAAATATTGCTCTCTGGCATATAATCTGACTGAATCTTGTCTACAAAAACAATTTTTAGTGCTAAAAGGATGAAAACCCCTAAAATACTGTACATCTGAGGAGTCAGAAGATGCTGAGGATGCCCTATTCTCCTTCCAAATGCTAGTATGTTGAGGAAGCTCTCCATTAACAGACACATTAACATCTGCCTTCCCAGGTTCTGGGCGGCAAGCCGGCTGGACTTATTAGCAGAGCTTGAAGCTAGATTTGACAAGGGAAGAGGATGTAGTTCTGGGTGACACAGAAGACCCAGGGAACACTGATGCTTTAGGAAGCAGCAGGGATAAACCCATCAATTCTCACAAAGGAATTAGGGCCCCTCTAAGAAAGCGGTATGGCCAAAACTCGCATCCCTGGAGTCGCTCAGGGCCAGGCTGGATGGGGCCCTGGGCAGCCTGTTCTGGTGGAGGGCATCCAGCCCACGACAGGGGTTGGAACTGGGTGAGCCTTAAGGTCCCTTCCAACTCAAGCATGAATCTATGAAAATATCAGATAACAACAAAGTACAACTGCAAGAGTGTTACGATAACAACAGTCTGAAGAAGACAAAGAAAATCCAAAGTACTCACTTTGGATGATTTTTTTTTTTTACATCTAGCAAGACTTATGACTTCCACAATATATGGAAAGCTTAGCTAGCATTATCTGAAATACCAGAAAATGTTATTATTTTAATGAACACCATATTCTGCACACACTTTAAGGAACTGTGATGACAGAATAAATAAGGTAAATATTTCAGTCAATATCATCTTGAAAGCTCATTTTCCCCCTTTTTTATCCCGTGAGAATATCTCAGGAAGCAAATATTTTCTTTATATCTCATTTCAATTTTAACTGCATTCTTTGTTTATCTTCTCTGTGTTGCCTTTGATTTTTATTTATTTTTTTTTTTAAAGAAGGAAGATGGAAAACAAGACATTTATTTTGTGACTTCCTTCTTTTATGTCTTTATTATCTGGTTGGTTACATCTCTGAATACTGTGTGTACATGAGAGATATACTAATTAATTTTTTAATGAAGGCTGTGTTTTTTAACAAATAATGCTATCCAGATGTAAAAGGATGGTCTTATTTTTATAGACTCTTTTATTTCCCAAAGAATTAAAATTATTCTGCTATTGATTTCTGCAAGGGGGCAGGATATTCTGTGGTAACACATGGCTTAGCAACAAAAGAAGTCATAAATAGGAGATAACAGTTGCATTTCTGGAAGTGTTGCTGAAATGTGCAGCATTAAAAAATTCAGTCGTGTGAATGACTCAATATACTAAATAGTCAAAACTGCAAATGAGCAAGGCAACAGAAACATATTCTATGGACATTTGTAAGAATCTGAAAACACATTTCTAGTACTACATCAAGGATGTCCCATTTTTACTAGGGAAAGGTTCCTACATTGTACATTTTTCTGACCTGTATATTCAGTAATGTGGCAATTACACTTCAGAATTGGTTACTGTTTTTTCAACTTCTCCATTCTTAATTAGAACAAGGCATATATTGCTACTTTCAGTGGTGAAGTAAATGAATTTTGTGCTAAATTCTGATTTGGTTAGATATGTTTCCATTGTAAAGTAGAAAATATAAACAGGATTCTTCTTTCGCATTTGCACTATTCTATACATGTGATCCGTATTGTGGTTTGCAGAGGAGAAAGAAGGGTTCAAGTATCCTGGGCTGCACTGGAAGGACTGCTGTCAGCATGTCCAGGGAGATGATCCTTCCCTTTCTCTCAGTGCTGGTGAGGCCACACTTGGAGCCCAGTTCTGGGCTCCCTAGTGCAAGATAGACGTGGATATGGTGGAGAGAGTCAAGCAAAGCACCATGATGATGGGACTGGAGCACCTCTCTTGCACAGAATGGCGGAGAGCTGGGACTGTTCAGACTGGAGAAGAGGAGGATCTTGGTGATTTCATCAGTAGATCTATAAATACATGAAGGGAGAGTGCAAATAAGACAGAGCCAGGCTCATTTAAGTGGTGCCCAGCACCAGAAAAAGAGGCAATGGTCAAAAACAGAAGCATAGGAGGCTCAGTTTGAACATAAGGAAGCACTTTTTAATTGTGCAGGTGATGGAGGACTGGAACAGGTCTCCCAGGGAGATGGTGGATTCTCCCTCCTTGGAGATCTTCAAAAGCTGTGAAAAAACAAACGTTTCTGGGCAATCTGCTCCAGGTGGCCTTCTTGGCCACAGGATTGGTCACAATGACCTACAGAGGTCTCTTTCAACCTTGACCATTCAGTGATTCTATAGTTCTCTCATTCATTTCTTACAGTTGTTGATTTTTGACAAAAAAAAAAATAAAAGAAAAGAAAGAACCAAGCTGTACTAAGATATCAGGTAAGTCTGGTTGTGATTTATCCTGCTTTAAAGATGTTATCTGTTTACACAGTGATGAAAACTATTTAATAACAGACTTTTTTTTCTATAATGGCTGCTGTAATTCTCCCTGATAAATTTTACTTTCCCTCTCTTAATGGTGCTGTTTTTTGATAAGTTTGAAATCTTATGAACATTTTTAATAAAGTATCACACCATGAAATGTTAGACTTTAGGGGACAAATTAAGATAAAATACCAGGTAAAGGAATCACTCAGGTGCTACTGGATTATTTTTAACATTTTTGAGGAAAAAGAAGAATTTATCATAGAATCATAGAATGGTTCAGGTTGGAAGGCACCTCAGAGATCATCTTGTTCCAACCCCCCTGCTGTGGGCAAGGACACCTCCCACTAGACCAGGTTGCCCAAAGCCCCATCCAGCCTGGCTTTGAATACTTCCAGGGAGGGGGCATCCACGACTTCTCTGGGCAATTATCTGGCAAATTTATCTGCATCAGCACAAAATTCTTACTGTGGTTTGGAAAACCTCTGAGATTTCACAAAACCTTCTGAATTCTGCCTTCTTTTAACAAAGGTATGTAGAAAATCGGTCAAATACAATGAAACATAATGCCTGCTTATAAACAGTAGTTTAAGTGACAGCTATGGGAAGGAGAAAAGGAAAGGGGAGAACTAGAGAAGGAAAGGGGATAATGTGTTTTTTCCAGTTTGACTTCTTGTTATTCTATGATGTTGGCTGTCTTGCTTGACAAGTTGGCTGTCTTGCTTCCTTCTGCCAAGACTGCCAGAAACAGTATGTACCTAGTAACAATAAATCATTACAATATGTACGTGCTCAAATTCAGAATCAATGGATTTTAAATGTATTGATGTATGAAAAGTTTAATGCTTTCACAAATCTGTGATCCAAAAGTTTAAATATTTGATAAAGCAAAGTCTCCTATTTAATTTTTTAGTTTCAAAGCTTAGCTTTTACTATAAGTAGCTAATAAATCTCTAAAAGTGAGGTATTTGTGTCCTCCAGTAAGATTCAACAATTTGAAAAGCAGCTGTAATCTACCTCTACATATGGACCAGCTGTAAACTATGAGACAGCCTTATCAACTGTGGTTGGATCTCCAGGCCATGCATTTAAGGCAAACGACATGTTTGCAACTGTATTTTGAAGCTGAATTAAAGCTGAACATAAGCGGTTGCTGGCATTTGAAGATGTCCTCCAAACCGTAGAGAAACTTACCAGAAATCAAGTGTTCACTGAAAGCAGTTTTTTCACCCTTCCATGGGAAGCTTTAATAGTACTACAATCCTACTGATCTGGACAGGGCATTTATAATACACTCAAGAAAATACGTGTCCTCAGAGAGTTTGAAGAGAATAGTGAACTGCAGAATGAAAAGTAATAAAGAGACTTTGTCAGCCTATAGTATTTCTTCTGTTTCTTGCTTCTAGTAAAATGTCTTTTTTTTCAGCCAGTTTGTCTCTACTCCAGGTGCAACAAAACATACCAGAAATCCCTGTCAATGAATTATGTCACAGGCTGAACAGCCATGTGGTTAAATTATTCCCTAGAGAAACCTGAACTTCAAATTCTCTTTCTCCCTCCTTTTTGATCCCACATTCCCTGGATAATGATGTGTTAGAAACCTGTTGACCACATTAGCATATTTTATAACTGAGCTGAGGAACAACTCATTAATTTTTATTATTTGAAATATTAGCCTCCTTTCAAGGAAAGTGTAATAAATAAATGTCTATAATATTTATGACAAACACAGTGCTGCCTTTTGACATGCCCTTGAATTTCTGAGTTGTAGTAACTTGAAAACCTTATTACTTATGCTAAAACTCTGGTTGTTGAGTTATGTGGGTTTTGCACTCCCCCGTTATTTACAGGATGACATTTGTTCTTTTGTCTCTGGAAGGATGGTATGGAAGCAAGGGAGGTGACACATAAACAAAAGGAAGGTTATTTTCAAATGCAGAACTCCTTGCTGCATACATGGCTCACCTTCTACCTATTATGAACTTCGCAAGGCAGGTATTGTTTTCTCAGATAACAATTCTAAATGCAGCATGCTATTCAGACAGTTCTTTCTCCTAATCTGTACAAGATATACAGAGAACTAATGACATACCAGTAAGCATTTTTTAAAGATTTAAAATCTAAGTTGGCAAGGCAACCCTTAATTAGATGCCCGTATATCTGCATGTTACAAAACGATCCTTAACAGCATAACCGGATTTCATTTTTCACAGAACTTTCGTCTAAGGCACACATGCTCAGTGCACGTGGGGACCTCAGAAAGGACCTTTCCACTTTGCTTGAAGGAAAACAGAGTTTTGATGTCTGCTGGTAGCAGCTACTGACTCGTTAACATTTCCTTGTGCTGCATACCATTTTTTTAATAGCCATTCCTTCCCAAATCCTTGCTCTTATTGACCCTCTCTGTCCCATTACCATTTGGAAAAGGTTTCACAGACCAACATCCTGCCTCAGTCCATGGCAATGTGTAATTAAACCTCTTTCCCAGAGGGCGGATCAATGTCCTTACACTCCAGCTCCATATCTTCAGGAGCTGACAGCCCATCCTGGGGAAAGTTTCCTCACCTGAAAAAAAATGATTTAATGCAGTTATATCTACCTTATTTTCCCAATTATTTTTTTGCTATTGAATGACTCTCATCAGTAGGTTTTCATTATTAAGGCCCAGGGACACTGGAAGCTATCAAACACAATAACAAGAATTCAGAAGCATCTTTCTGCCTGTAAACCAGGACCCCAGCTATGACCGATTATTTTTCCTCCAGATACTCTAGTGTAACCTTAAAACCTGTGTAATGGAACAAGAAAGAACACTTAGTGGATAATTTCTGCTGGAAAGGGGGTTACGGCAATTCCCTGACAAATATCAGTGACATATACATGTTTATTTTTTTAAAGAATTTTGGTTGATTATAATGAAATGCATTTTAATTGCTCTATAAATACCAAACTGTCCCAATGAGACTGGAGGGGGAGAAAGAAACATGATGGCTTTATATCATTAAGAATTTGACTAGGTGGAATGATGTACATTAAAGACTTATTTAATCAGTATACTTACAAAGTATTTACAAGTTGGTTTTGTCTTCAGTGTTTTCATAGTTGAATTGACTGTGTTTGTTTTATTCTCTGTGAGTATTTGATTTTTCCCCTGCATTAGGTCATTGTATTTAAGCCACGCTTTGGAATTTCTCCATGCGGCAGTCTAGCTTATCCTCTGCAACACCATAACCATATCAATACATTTTATAATTGCAGAGCCAGTGGCAAAGAGAGAGGCTGGTGCAAGAAGGAGATTAGAAAGTGCGGATGAAGCTGCAAGTGCTAATAGAGAAGAAGAAAAACTCTATTGTTGAGTTAGCAATTACATGCTGCTGCAATGCTTTCCACCCCCGGAATTAGCTGCTGCACGAGTCAGTGCAAGGTACAGCTGTCTGTTCAGCAGCTGATGCGCAGGCAGAAGCTGGGTGGAACAACTGCTACATACTGTTTCTATCAGATCATCTTCCAAAACAGTCAGGACACATAGAGGGAGACAAACAAAGTGCTTATGAGGATAACTGAATATTCACCCAAGCCTTGAAGCAGAATCCATACCTTTCCTCTCACTTTGAGGCAACACTGAAACAGGTCCTCGGACTTGGTTTAGATACCTGCATAATGTATATGTACTGAGTTAGATGTTTATGGAGACAATGTATGGGGGACGGGTATGCTATTAACGAATGCTTTGCTTGACCAGCTTGAGCAAAGCCTTCCAGACAAGAGGCAAAACAAAGCCTTCTGGATAATGGTTTGCATATCAAAGCCTCCCTGATAAAGATGGACAAGACAGAGCTTCTCTGATAAGAATGGGCAAAACAACCCAACTGCGCAGGCGCAGGGAACCAGGGGTCAGAAGTTCAACACTGAGGAAGACTATCAGCCTTCATCCTGCGACCCCCAAGAAGCTACCAGGAAGACCCTCTGGGTGGCACTACGCATGCTCACGTGGGAGGGAACTTGTGTTAATCATTTTGGGGAGCTAATTGGAATATGTATGAGATTCCCGAGGAATGTGATGAATGTGTATGTTTCTGAGACATAAAAGCAGAAGAGTAAAATGGGACGGTGTGCATACTTGGCGGAGCTATCCCCTATGCACCCAGCGTCACAATGAAGGGATACCTGCTGAACATCATACATTGTTGAGTTGAGTTTCTCCGAGTTTTTCCGGAACCAACATCATTACAATATATAAGGATATGTTCTCCCTGCCTGAAAAGGTTTGTGCCTGAAGTGCCTCAGTCACTTATGACATGGGATACATATCTCAACAAATGCCATCTTGGTAGCCCTTCTAGCCATCTCTGACAGCCATTCCTCATTTATCAGGACATATGATACAGCTTCTGTTATGCATACTTGCTAACAGAGAGCCCTCGTTAGAAACTATAATGCATATAACTTTGCAAGACAGAATAAACCATTCACAGCTGTTCATAGCAGTGGAGATAGGTGTGAAAAAAGATATTCACCTCGGGCAAAGTGTATGTGCGCATACGCATACAGTATGGCTAATCTTGAGAATGAGATAGAGTTTTAAAATAGAAATATGTTGCAATTCAGAATTTCCATGGCTATGACACATTTAGATGAGTTTTTCTACAGATGTGTTTTATAATTATCTAAAGTTTTCTTCATAGCGGATGATATTCCCGAACCCATGATCTGCACGACAAAATCTTGGTATGGCTGAAACTCACCAGGAACAACTTGCCACCTCTGGAGAACTGTGCAGAGCTCTTTGAAGAACCAAGAGAAACTCCAGAGTTATTCATAAGTGAGAGAGGACAAAAAGCTTGGACTGGGCAAGGGCTTCAACCTGGCATTGTACCCTTTAGCAAAACCTGTTACGTGGTTCTTCCCCCATATTTAAGAATATAATTTATATGTAACAGTGGTTACCATTTTCATCACATCTTTCTAAATATTTCTAAATGGTACTGAGGTATTTCATATGTTTTATTATTTGTAGAAGGCTTGGCTCCAAATCTTTTTATTTATTGCTTTCATTTACTAAGATGTAATTTTTAGAACAGTCTTTGTGCATCATAATAAAAAATCCAGCAATGGCATTTAAGAGGTTTCTCTCCCCTTCCATTAAGAATGAAAGCATTTCGTTATCTTGATTTCATCCTCTACCAGTTATAGCTCAGGTAATTGAACTATATCCTTATTTCTTACTTGGGTTCATTACTCAAAATTGCAAAGAATAATGAAGTAATTATGAAAACATCACTTTTCAAAAAGGGTGAAAAGAACAAAAAGAAAGTTCACATTTGTAAGTGGAAGGATGTGCTGTCTAGCATTTCTCTGCTGGATAGAACTTAATTATACTAACCCTAAACTAGTGAGATTGTTATATTTGAATAACTTTAACAAGGAAACAGGTTTCCAAGTTTCTGCAGTTCTATCTGGGTGCTATTAACAATTGTATACAATTTTCATAAATCCTTTGAAAGGTCACAGCAATTGGGGAAGTGTAAGGGACTAAAACAATATAGGGATATGTCTCAACATTGGCTGCGGGAAGGGTGCAGGACTTTGCCATCTTACCACTCTGGCAACTGGACAGTGTCCACCAATCAGGAGCCTGCACCCTAGAGCCATCCAGCACCCAAGCCCCTTCGAGAACTTTCGAGAGCCCCCTAGCAGCACACACAGGGCATGCGCCCCACTCCCGAGTGGGGGACGGGGCAACAGGATAAAAAGGGGTGCAACGGGACAGCAGCGGGAGACAGACAGTGGCGGGAGAGCGAGAATGGCGAGAGACAGCGGCGGGAGACAGACAGTGGCGGGAGAGCGAGAGAGAATGGTGGGAGAGTGAGAGGGACAGCGGCGAGAGCACGAGGCGAGAACGGCGGGAGCGAGCGGGAGGACAGTGAGAGGAGAGCGAGCATCGTGAGAGAGCCGCGAGGAGCCGCGTGACACCGCGAGCGGAGGAGCGGCGCCTCCCCCGCCCCCTCCCCTGAACTGCGCCGCCCCCGCTGGTAACAGCGAGCTTTCCCATTTTCCTTCCCTTTTACGTTATCCCTCCCTGTTGCGAATTCGTCGTCGGTAACAGCAGACACTTCCTTTTTCTTTCCCTTTTTCCTCACTCTTCCCCCATCGCGAATCTGTCCCTTGGTTAATAAAGTTTCTCCTGTATAGGCGCTCGACTCCGTTTTGAGCTTAATTCTGCTCCCGGGAATTATAGAACCAAGTCACGATAGACATTGGATCGTGACAGGAAGGAGGGCTGAAAAAAACAAATGCCACTCCTATCTTCAAGAAGAGCGTGAAGGAGGATCCAGACAACTACGGACAGGTCAGCCTTACTTAAAATGCTAGGAATCAAACAATCCTGAACTCATTTTCAAGCGTATGAAGGACAAGGAGAGTAGTCAACATGAATTTACGTTGTGCTTAAACAACCTGCTAGCCTTCAATGCTGAGACGATCAATTCCCTTAACCCTGCAGTCCTTCTGTCCTGCGACCACCCTGTGACACCCCTGCACATCTTCTCATCCCACATGAACCCAAAGGTCCTGGGCAAGGAGCACACTCATGCAGAAGATGGCTGGAAATGGGATATAACAGGACAGAATTGATCGTAGGGATCAGGCACAGGGCTCAGCCAAGCAGCACTTGCTCACTAAGACTTTTTATATATCCCCTTTTCCCTCTATTTTCCCATACTTGCCCTCCTCAATCCATTTTGGTCCCTCTCTTTCCTTCCCTCTGGGCCTTCCTTTAAGCAACTCATATGAAGTCTCACACATCTCCACAGTCTTCTTAATGCCTGGTAAAATAAACTTTATGTTATCCCCAAATAGTTTTCCTTAGCTTCCTGTAAGTTCTATGCCCAGGAAGGCTGTAACTCCTTTTATTTTGCATGCTGTTTGGTGGAGAAAATTTCTTTGCTTGGTTTCATCTCACTTCAGGACTGCAGGTACATCCCTCAGCTTGGGCAGCCATCATGCTGCCCCTGCAGTGGCTGCAGCTCTCCCTGGCTAGGCTGCCTGTTGCTGTTCCCCTGGTCCTTGCTGAGCTTTGTGTTTAATGTGATTGTCTGCTAGTCAGACAGCCTGACTGACTGCAGCTCCAGGGAACGAGGCTACATTCCAACCGAAAATGTGGTTTTCATAGGGAAATCTGTATTCCTCCCACTGCTTCTGCATGAAAGTATTAGGAAAATAAAAATGAACCATTTTGTGTCAGGTTGGCTCATCTTAAGTGGAAAAACTGGCATGTTTAGCTGAACCATAAGCATTTAGTTTGACACGAGTCTAGGCCTGCTTTAGCTGCAGTCGTGTCTCTGGAGGATTATTTCTGGGCACCCTAGTGTTGTCTTCCCCTCTTACAAGGTAGGTTTCTCATACATAAATAGTATGTATAGTCTCAAACATACATATGTAGAGAAAACTTCCCTAATGTTATTGGTAGAATAGTATAGCACTGCTTAGGATAAAGACCCCGAGGAACCAGGCAAAGTGACCTAACCACTATTGTATGAGATGCACAGGGAAAAATATTATAGCAAGATATATATAAAACACATACTTAAAAATATATTTAGTTTAGTCAGTCATTATCTTCATAAATAAAAAACAAGAATAAAAGTTCAAAGGAAAGCAAATATAAGAAAATTTCTTCTAAATAGGCATTAAAACGAATTTGTAATTCTATGATTGTGTGAAAATACCAATGTTTTGTTCTTGTACTGAACATTTTAATAAAAGCAGAATATGAGAATGATTGTAACTAATAATTCCCTGGTTCTCATTGTAGCTGTAATTTTAACAACGTAATTTTGTGATTCTATCTGCTAGTTGGAGCTCTGTTGATCCCAATGTACTTAATTTCTTTGCCGAGTGCCTGCCTGTGTGAGGCAATACAATTCCAGAGTGAAGCACCTTAGCCTCTGCAAAAGTGCTTGAGCTGATCTTTAATCTTTTCTCAAAATGAATTTTTCAAAATTATTTTTAAATGAGCTTTTAGTGCCAGTGAAAGGTCGATTTACTCTTTTTTTTTTTCCCTCTATTTTCTCTCCTAGTCAGGACATGAGATGCATATCTCATCACAAATAACAATTTGATAGATAAAAAAATTCTCCCATTATGTCACAGGCTACAGTATTGCAAAATTCCCCATGCTAACTATGAAAGCCCACACTCTTAGTATCTCAGCACCTCCCAATCGATATTTCTTGTGAGTATAACTTTGCAAATGACTTCTGCAGATTCAAGAGAGCACCAGACCAATCTTCTCCCACTCCAGTATGTTCATCCCCAAATTTTGTATACTTTTGCATCCTTTCTAGTTGGCACTGATTTCAATTTAATGCTTCAGCAAAGTCATCTGTCCTCTAAAACATGGTCTGAAATTTCTGTATCATTTCACAAGAGCAACAGAACTCTACTGAACTTCAGGCTATCCCAACAGCAGTTTGATTTCAACTGGTAAATGCTTTATTCTTTATTAATGCTCTTCTAATTGTTTATTCAAGATGGGTGTGTGAGGGGGGGCACACATACAAAATGCACACAATAAAAACTGTTAGCTCAGGAATCAATGCCTAGCAAGCTTTCAAATCATATCACAGGCTGTGCATCCAATTGACCAGAACACAAGACCCTTGAATTGTTGGCCATGCAGTACACAATGAAAAGAGAACTTTTCTCTGAGGATTCTTCCTCATGTTGAGTCACTGAAAAAGTTAACAGGAAGAAATAGAGCCAGAAACTCAGCTTAATTTCTAAATGTCATTTTATACCATGAACTCAAATCTAAAGACTGCAGATATTGAAGACCTCTCTCAAAAGTGACAAGAGTTGAACCTACTGACCCTGCGATAAAAGAAGCACTTTGCTACCTGTTTAACAAGAAGCCCGCAGACAGGAGTGAATACCACGCTGTCATTGCTCTGTAATCTGTTCCTAGAAGTGCTTCACGTAAGGAAAGGTTGTGTGTAGAGGAACAGTGTTGCAGTGTAGCAGGTCAGTGGAGAGGTGGATCTAATATAGAAAGAAGAACCAGTAGGAGATTATGATATTTACATTTAAATTTTCACACCAATTATAGCTTTTGTTTGCTTGCTTGCTTGTTTCAAACAAACAATGGCTACAGGACTATTTTGTGCAAGTCAAACGCCTGTGAAGCCTTCCTTTGTTTACTTTGTGTGACAGATTAGCTGTGTATTATGTGGCTTTAAGTAGTGATGAGTCCCTCATAAAGACCTAAAAACAGTATGGCTATTTTGTGCAACCTTTTAGCTTATCTGAAAGTGTCTCTTCATATGCCCATTCACTTGTCCCTTAAGTATTCTGTCTGTTCCAAACAGTGGATGGGAGACAGCAGTACGAAAACTGAATCCCCAGGTGTCTGCATCGTGCCCTGGTTCCTTCTCTTTCAGTATACGTATTTTTGAGATGCACTTTTAAGATGGCAGCACAGTTCTGAGCAAGGTTAAAAAAAAAAAGAAATGATTATTTACATACCTGAAACTTTAAAAAATTCTGTAAATTTATGATTTGTTATGAAAGATATATCTAATATCCCGCAAACAAGCTGTGTCATAATTTTCATCTTTGAAAGTGTGAATAAAAGGGAATAAAAGGGTGACATCATTCAATAACTGTACATATCCCAAATGATACAACAAATTATTTCTAATCAAATTCTCTTTTTGATTGTGATTTTCAGTGATTAGATAAGGTATATACATTGCATTATTACTTCATATACAGGCATCACAGGTAGTTTTTTAGAAACTGTTGAAATATACTTACCACAGCACAATATGAATTAGAAAATGTAAAGCTGTTAGTAGTAATCCCAAAAGTGTAACAAAATTTATCAGTTTTGTCCATTCAATTTATCAGTAGCCCTCAAAATATTTTTTAATTTTTAAATTATAATGTTTTAACCAGAAAAAAAAAAAGTATTTTCTTACAGATCTAAACTATTTAACTGCACATATTTATTATGTATTTATAAAGCTAAAAAGAAAAGGAAAAAAAGGGTTTTCTTTTCTCATTATAACACCTTCTGAGTCATTTAAAAATTACTCTTTACAAATTGAGCTCAGTAAACTGTATAACAAGCCTTATAGTGCACGGGAGATGAATGAATGCTATTGCTGTGCTGTGATAGGTTCCAAATACCAAATTTTGACAAGATTTGATGTAAGACTGTGTTCAGTAGTTTTTCCCTCATAATGCTGTGGGTTTCCTCAACATTCTTTTCTGTACGTTTACCTTTTCCTTCCAGTGCCATGGATAAGGTCTAGCCTTATGATTCAGAACTCATCTTCAGTTACAATTCCTTAGTAATCACTACATTTGCCCTCCTATAGCACTGCATGATCAGTGCCTCTATCTATCACTTCTGTAATTTTACTAAAAGGCAATCAGGGCTTCCTGATGCAATTTATCCCTGTAAGTCCATGACGGTTGTTCTGCCTTGTATTGCTATTTCTCATCCTTTTTCTTTCAACCCTCAACAGCTGGGTTATTTTCATAGCTTCCAAGCACACTTTACTCTGCTCATTGAAAGCAGCCTGATTGAAAACTCTCTTTCAGATTGCTTTCTTACAGTAGCTGCAAAAAAATGTTTGTGCCTATGTGAATCGAGTGATGTGTAGGCATTTTAAGCTCATTTTAACAGTGAATCATTTAAGTGCGCATGTAAAAACATAAGCACACACTTTAATTCTTTGTCATATTGAAATTTTGGGGAATTTATTTACGTTTTGTAGATGAAGAAATTTCCACAGAGAAAATGGAGAAATGTCCACAGAGGATATTGACTAAACAGATCTAATTTAATATTTCTAATATTTATGGTACATTCAGAGCAGTGCTTTTTTAAGCTGTGACTAACTAGCTAGCTGCTACAAAGGCTTAGTATGTAGGAAATATTTTGATTTAGGCTTGAAGTGAATCAATAACCATGTAAAGGAAAATAAGATTGGATTATTGTTTAAGGGGAAAAAAAAAGGTTTAAAAAAAAAAGAAAACAATCCAGAATAGCAACAAGACATTTCTATTCATTATGTGAATTCTCTATTTCCACATACTAACTACAGGTGGAAGCTATTCTTAAAGGAGAATGTTTTCTTTAACTTTTCAAGATTTTTCCTAACATTTTCTTCCCTTTATTTGAAATGTCATTTATCTCAGGCCAAGTACCAGGCTGAATTACCTCTCCGTTCATTCTTAAACCTTATTTGTCTTATGAGGAGGTTACTTATATAACTGCAGTAATACTACCAGTGCTGGAATTTCAGATATTTTCAGCTGATGCAAGAGTCTCTGCTGAAGTCACAGACAGGCTTTTTGCTGATTTCTTTGAAGGCTGGCTGGCAGGAGAAAGTCTTGCTTTTAGTGTCAGCCATGCTGCAGATAGTTGATCATTAGCTCCCTCTGATTGCACAAGTCAGAGGCAGCTGCTCAGTCAGAACGGGGACTGGTCGGTCCGTCCTGCTTGGGCAGGGGTTGAGGGCCCTTGGCTGAGCTTCTGGGCCACGGGCAGGACTGGAGGGTTCCATGTGAGGCGAGGAAAGACCATTAAGACCTGCTAGTGCTCTCAGAACTTTGACCCTATCACTGCTTTATCATGGATTGAACATTAAAAGCACGCAGTGAGGAAGGCCACGAAGGTACTAGAGAAACTCAAATTCTTGTGCAAATCCATGTCATACAGCTGATCACTTCAAATATTTGGATGTAATTGTCCAAACGCACAAAACCAGCTGTTGCGTAAGAATGCCAGTATATGCCTCAAAATTACAGGTCAATTTCTCATAGCTGTGAAAGAGATTTTAAATAGCAGAGCTCTATTTGCTCTATTTGTCACCTATGACATAAAACTGTAAAACTTACTTATTTTTCATCTAAGAATGCATAAAAATGATTCCATTTGTGGAAACGAAGGGAGAGGAGAGGCAATGCATGTCCTTATCAGGGAGGCATTATTGGCTTACTTAGGGTCCAGGACTGTAATCCTTCCCCACTACTCAGTCCAGATAAGGCCATATGTGGAATACCCTGCCCCGTTCTGGGCTCCCCAGTACAGGAGGGAGTTGATCTTACTGGAGCGAGTCCAGCAAAGGGCCACACAAACAATTAAGAGACCGGAGCATCTCTCATGAGGAAACACTGAACGAGCTGTGCATGTTCAGCCTGGAGAAGAGAAGGCTCAGGGGAACCTTATCCATGTGTATAAACTTGAGGGGTGTCGTGAACAAGATAGAGTCACAGTATTCTCAGTGGTATCCAGTGATGGGCCAGGAGACAATGGGCACAAATTATAAAACAAAATTCAGTGTAAACATCAGGAAACACTTTTTTACTGTGAGAGTATCTGTACACTAGCATAAGTTGCTCAGAGAAGTTGTGGTGTGTCCATCCTTGGACATATTCAAAACCCAACTGCATGCACTCCTAGACAACAGGCTCTAGTTGCTCCTATTTCAGCAGGAGAGTAGACTAGAAGACCTAATGCATTCCCTTCTTGTGTTCAGTTTTGGGTCCCTCACTACAAGAAAGGCATTGAGGCCTCGGAACATGTTCAGAGAAGGGCAACAAAACTGGTGAGGGGTCTGGAGCACAAGTCTGATGAGGAGCGGCTGAGGGAGCTGGGATTGTTCAGTCTGGAGAAGAGGAGGCTCAGGGGAGACCTCATCGCACTCTACAACTTCCTGATGGGAGGCTGTGGTGAGGAGGGGGTCGGCCTCTAATGACAGGGTGAGAGGGAATGGCCACAAGTTGTGCCAGGGGAAATTTAGATTAGATATAAGGAAAAACTTTTTCTCTGAAAGAGTGGTCAGGCACTGGAATGGCTGCCTAGGAATGTGGTGGAGTCACCGTCCCTGGCGCTGTTCAAGAAGCGTCTGGATGAGGTGCTAAGGGACATGATTTAGTAGCTGAGTGGGTAGGGATGGTGATAGGAGGACGGTTGGACTAGATGATCTTGTAGGTCCTTTCCAACCTTGCATTTCTATGATTCTATGAACTACAGTACTTCTGTGATTCTGTAACTACATTCAGCAGGAGGCATATATGTATACTTATAAATTAATAAGGCATTATTATTATTAAAAAATTAATATGACATTGAGGCCCTAGAGCATGTCCAGAGGAGGGCAATGAAGCTGGTGAGGGGTCTGGAGCACAAGCCTTATGAAGAGTGGCTGCGGGAGCTAGAGAGAATGGCCTCAGGTTTCACCAGGGAAGGTGCAGGTTGGATATTAGGAAAAACTTATCTGAGAGAGTGGTCAGGCACTGGCACTGGCTGCCCAGGGAGGTGGTGAAGTCACCGTCCCTGGAGGTGTTCAAGGTACATCTGGATGTGGAACCATGTGGACACGGTTTAGTGGGTAATCTTGGTGGTAGGTGAGTGGTTGGACCAGATGATCTTAAAGGTCTTTTCCAACTTTGGTGATTCTATGATTCTATGAAGTGTGACCACGTTCCAGATTCTCAGGCAGTAGGAATGATTGTGATTGCACTGACATTTCCACTACTCTAGAAATTTGTTTTGATGGGCTCCCTGGTTTAATGATACGAGAGTTCTGTAGCTCCATGCAAACAGGTACAATTCAGGCCATTTTGTAAGGCACATATTAGTTCATTTCACTGCAGAATAGGCATTAGAGAGGAAAATATGCTCCAACACAACAGACAGCATAGGTATATCATGGATAAAAAAGCACTATGGTTTTATTTTGATCAGCTCAGACCCTGAAGCAGCAAAAGGACATGGTGTCAGAGATAAGACCAGCGAGATAAATCATTGAAGTTGGTCTGCACGTCTGGAAAAAGGATGTTGTATTCCTTGTGAGTGTCCATCCCCTGTCATGCTACATGCATACAGCCGGAGAGGTTTCCATTAGCTTGTTTAGGCTCATTTATTATGAGTATCATTTACTTCCCTTGCGTTTTAAGTCAGTTAAGTCATTTCAGAGAAGTAAGCTCCTATCTTACAATGTTCACTCTCAAATTTCAGTCACCTTGAGCATTGGAGCAATCAGTGAAGAGAATCTAGGAAACTTTGTATCTGATTCCTTTATCTTGGGGACCCCATGATGTGTGTGGTCACAAGGATCTATAATTCTAAGTCAAGTATAATATACAGTAAATAATTTGAAAAGATTAAATAAAATACAAGTTCTCCTGTCTTCTCACAATATTGCAGAAGTGCCATAATATATTTAAAAATGTATATATTTATTACAAATACTCTCTTTCAATTCCACTTGGAATCACAGTAAAAAGGCTGATAAAAGACATATTTTACATAAATACACAAAACTTGTTTGCTGTGACTTGGGAAATACAAAATACATTTTAGTGGTTTATCATATGAATCTATAATATTCCTTTTTGTTCACCACCTGTTCCCTTCAAGAAAAACAAAACAAAACAAAAAGCTCCGCCTTTTTATTTTCTGCTTTACTTGGTACGATTGACAATAATATATTTCAATAAGCCAAAATAAATGATACAAAAATATTAAGTAAATTCTTTCGGTAGCTTGCAATATAAATGTATTACCAATTCAGCACTGAACAATACAGCTTTTTCTGAAAGAAAGGTAAACCAACTCTTCCTAAGCCAGAAGGTCAATATGATGAGTATTAGAATATGATAATAAATTTGGGCAGAATCTCAAAGAGTTTCAGCTACAATGACTTTCAAAGGACAGTGGCACGATTTAGGGATTGTAGGCTCTTTTTACTTGACTCTCTAGGGTGTTTAAACTACATGCAGATTGCACAAAACCATGACTTTTTCACAACACTGAAATGACAGCACGTGTGTGCACATTGGTTGGTGACTGTTCCCTATGTCTGCCACACACAGTGATGGTTTTCAGACCTCTAAGTGCTCATGAGCTTGTCAGAAAACCTGAGAGAAGTCAAATGTTCACAAACCTAATGGCTCACTGCTACTGAAAAGAGAAATACGTGCAAAATGAAAGCCTCTTTATATGAAATTTAAAAGATTTGAATGTAGACTGTAAACCCTAAGCCAAAATGTACTTAGGAAAATGTTCCCAGCATAATTTTAGACAAGTGCTTCTTGGTCATGTTAACTACTTGAAGATTATATTTTTAGATAAATGGAAGTCAAATTACTAAAACAAGAGACAGAGCAATAGCATAAAATCAGTTGTGCTGATTTGAAGAGTTTGGGTTGCATACTTATGAAAAACCTTTAATAATGCTTCTTTTTACAAAATATATAGCCAGTGTTCATTCTAATGCACAACAGATTTTCTGAACCTTTAATTTGGTAAAAAGAAAAAAAAGACAAAGATTTCCAGCTCTCATTTGACATAATAGTACAAAGTGGTAGATTTAGTGTATACCTGTGAAATAAAATACTATGCAAGAGTATGGATTTGCAAAAAAATTAAAACATAATTTTGGAAAAGCTTTACATTAGAAATTCTTTCCAATTCATTTAATCTTGATGTCCTTTATTCAAAGATCAATTATTTTGTAATAATATTGTGCATGATTTTATGAGCATAGCAGCTGAAGAAGATCTAAGGTAGAGTGTATCAGAGTTTAAAGAGTATCCACTATTTCTCAGTATGCAGCACAGCAGAAAAAAGAAATTAAAGAAGCAGAGGAAGAAAAGAAAGCAGTGCTTCAAAACAACAACCATCTTTATGAGTAAAAAACCTAAACATCTGGAGCAAAGATCTTGCCTTTTCCCATATCTCCATTGATACTGTCTGCATCTTGCAAGTGCTTCCTAACTGAGGATCTGTCAGTTCACTACTCTCATCAGTGAATAAGACAGAGAAACAGCCTTCTGTACAGACAAAGAAGATGAGAAAAAAGGGAGGTAGAAGTAGGTAAGAAAGCTTTTTTTTCTCCTTGAATTCTAAGAGGGTAGGCTGTGGTCCTCGTCTCCCCCAGAAACAGTGTGCTCTATAGACCTCCAGTCCTTCCTGTACAGTCAAATACTTTTAACAACAAATCACACAGAAAACAACTAAAGAAATAAACAATGTCCCCTTCAGAACAAGAATTTGTTGCAAAATTGAAGCAACGATGCTACTTCAGCACAAACTACTATCACCTTATTCATGAGCAGATTTACTTTGATTCTTAGACTTCAAACTCATTACTTCTTCCTACTCAGGTTCAACGTCTAGTTTTCATCCCCAGTGCCTTCAGTTCAGCTGGATTGCTGCTACAGATCTTCTTCCTAAGCACGAGAATCTATAAGAATCATCGTATGACCTCCAGGTTAGAGGTCACCCTGGTTCAATATCTTAATTCTGAAAATGTCCATTAGTGGATGTCTAGGGGAGCACGTGAAAACAAAGCTAGCATCCTGGACAGATTTTTCTTTCATGAAAAGGAGTTGTTAGTGTGATTATTCATGCAAACACTGCAGATTTTTATGGGATTGGAACTAACTTTGTGTCATCTCCTGATATATTTTATCTGCTATGTAACAGGTTACCCAGAGAGGTTGTGGGTCGCCAACTGTGGGGATGCTCGTAACATGTCTGGGAGCAGTCCTGGGCAGCTAGTCTGAGGTGAAACTATTGAATAGGGAGTGCTGGACATGACAATCTCAGGAGATCCCTTCTAACCAAAACAATTTTGTGATTCTATAACAGAGAAAATATTAGTCTAAATGTTCTCCTTGCCCAAGTATACTGCTACATAGTTTATTTTAAGCATCAATCACACTGTTAGTCATGGAAGGTTATCTTCTGTTGGGTACAGTATTGTGAATAGCTTTTCAGATTATTCTCTGACTGCTATATTGTAATGTCAGAGAGTAATCTGAAAAACTGATGTACAACATCATACAAACAAATGTTCTGACTTTTCTTCTACATGGCACTCTACACCGTTCATAATGCTATTTGATATTATAGAAATATGCAGCTGTGGGTGAATTAGGATTATTTTATTTCCTGGATTTTTATATGTCCTGATTTTTAAGAAATGTTACAAATTCATATACAAATTTCATTTAAAGGTATACTGTTTTCATCTGACTCTATTGAAGGGTGAAACTACAGGCAAGAACTTTTTTGCTTAAAAAATAGTGTGGATTGCCTTATGTTGTAATTTCTTGGACTGTGGACTACAGATAATTAAATTTAAGACATCAGTAAACACACGACTCTTTTCCCACACCGATGATTCACATAACCGTGTTCTTCAAAAAGGCCTTTACTGTAATTTCTGATTGTATCACAGTTAAAATTATCTGCAGCAAGGCCAAACACATCACACTGAGACGATTTAACAGTGACCTAGACTGGCTAAGCCCCTTCCCAAACTTTATTTTCATGTGCTCTGTTTTGAAGGCCTCAGATCCTGCAGTGAGGAAAGCTAAATTGTTCCCTCTTACCAAATTACCAAGACACTTTGTGAGTCCAGTAAGATAGTGGCCTGTAGCAGCTTCAGGCTCCCCAGCCCTGTTCCCGACCAGAATGCTAACACTAACCTTCATTATATTCAACAAAAAGACCACATAAAGTACGTGATCTAATCGGCACCAGCTCTTTGACTTTATTCTTTTGGTCCAGTAGAATATCTAGTTTTAGATTCCAAATACTATCCCTAATTAAAATTATCACATTGGCTGTTACACTAAAAGGCACCATATGGCTTTATGTCACTAGAAACCTCCAGCTCTACTAGCCCTTTTCCTGTCTCTAGCAATGATACAAAATGGAATTGAAGAAAATTGAACAATTTCACTTATTTAAGCTTATTTCCCAAAGGTTTCACTTCAGCACTTTCAGAATAAGATCTCCATCTAAGTCAGTGGGTGGGAAGTACAAAATCAAGTAATAAACTGAGCTCTTGGAACTTTAATTTCCCAAACCCGAGCTATAACCTAATTTACATTATAACTAGAGAACAAGCAGAGTGTGTAAAACCTCTGCAGAAAGCAGCCTTCTTTCTACCTCTATGGTCACTGGAGAATCCAAAAGCAAGCTGAGCTCTTGAGGTTTCACATTTCCAAATGCTAACCCCTATCCAGGTAAAATGCAAGAAACATTTCTCCCATGCTAAAGGGTAATAAAAATGAATCAGATTCTTTTTGTCTTTACTCAATTCCTTGTTCCGTAGGCAGTGAAGAATGCAGTCCTGGGCTCAGTTCTTAGACATTTCATTTAGAAAGCCACACTCTAAACACAAAGCTCACTACATAATTTTAGGAAGGTAACGAGTCTAGGCTAAAATACAACATAATGCACTGGTGTGTACAAACACTACTCAACTTCCTAATTCTGTGGGTGTAGAAGAATGCAAATTAGGCTGGCTCTAAATTTGAAAATGTCACTCAAATCCAAATCCAAAGCTGATTTTACATCTAGGAAATATTCCTTTGCTAAGTGACAATGAATCTATCCGTCTTTGTTGAAATCAGTTTTCTGTGGGTGTAAGAATTTCAATAATAAATGGGCTTCTGCAGTGCTAAATTGTCAAATACTAATCCTCCTAGAATTACACTGTGATATTATTGTGACATGCAAGTGATTTTAACCTACACTAAAAGGCAACGGAAGGAATCATCCATTTTTGGCATAGCCCATTTCTGATCTTTCAGAGCCCAATTGCATCTGTAAAAAGAATGATCACAAATACAAATGATAATGACCACTATGCTACAGTAGAAATATTATAAAATTTGCTATAATTATCAGGAGACCTTTATCTACCTCTTTAAGATTTTTCACCATGCAATATAAACGAACTGTATCATTTTTAAGTTAAAAATGTGCCTTATCTTTTAGAATCATAGAATCATAGAATGGTTCAGGTTGGAAGGGACCTTAGAGATCATCTTGTTCCAAGCCCCCTGCCATGGGCAAGGACACCTCCCACCAGACCAGGTTGCCCAAAGCCCCATCCAGCCTGGCCTTGAACAATTCCAGGGAGGGGGCATCCACAACTTCTCTGGGCAACCTGTTCCAGTGTGTCACCAACCTCACAGTGAAGAATTTCCTCCTTATATCTAGTCTAAATCTACCCTCTTCCAGTTTATAGCCATTACCCCTTGTCCTGTCATTACCTATCCTTGTAAAAAGCCCCTCCCCAACTTTCCTGAAGGCCCCTTCAGGTCCTGGAAGGCTGCTATCAGGTCCCCCCGCAGCCTTCTCTTCTCCAGGCTGAAGAGTCCTAACTCTCTCAGCCTGTCCTCGTAGGGGAGGTGCTCCAGCCCTCTGAGCATCCTCGTGGCCCTCCTCTGGACCCGCTCCAACAGCTCCACATCCTTCTTGTGTAGGGGGAAGAAGGATGTATATAAGAAGGATTATATTTATAACTAAAATGAAAGATATTTTTTTGCCAAAATTACCAGCTAGCTCCCTAACCCTCAATCTATAATTTTAAGTCACTTTGCTTTAGTAAAAAAATCACGTATTTCAATTTATATCTACTCATTTTCTAACTCTGAGGACCTTGCAGAAGCCTGAAATATACCTCCAACGCCTGAATTTCTTTAATTTCTTTTGATTTTAAAGCTCCCCAAATCTGAGGGGCATTGCTGCCCTCTGTACTGATCTTCTTTCTATCCTGGGGACTCTGGAAGCATATAGCAATAAAACGGTTTATTGAGGCATTAGATATACTAGTCCTAACTTTTAATCCTACTTTGTTTCATATTCCAGGTCTGCATACCTATACTAGAAGCTTGATTTTCTCCTAAATCCATTCTAGAACCCTCCCAAACTCTGAGTGATTTGATGAGTCTGTGAATTCATAGAATTGAATATAGTGAAAAAGTTGGACTGCTATCCGGACTCTTCCAAATTTTCATGGTCATGCAGCATTCAACAATGTGAACAAATTCTTATGTATTTAGCTGCTCTAACCCTAACTAATACCAGATCAGTACAGTGAACAATAACATCCAAAAAATGAAAAAAGCAATTTAGATTTCAACACCGTTTTTGTAACTCAAGAGCCCACAAGCATCTAGCAATGAAGTGAGTTCTCTAACTGATGGGAGCCCCTTGTAACCCTAGCCTTTATTTCAGCCAGTGGTTTTGCATCCATGCATTAGAAGAAGTGTCAAGGCTTTGACCTCATGAACCTGTTTCTAATTTCACAGTCCTGTATCATCCAACCATGATTAGTTTACAAAATCATAGCTGTAATTACAACTATGTGGCAGCAAAATGCAACTTAAAGCGTTGACTCCCTATGATAACCTCTTATCTATTTATGTTAGCTAAGGAGAATCTAATAGAGAATGTGTTCTTCACATCCTCTTCCCTTGAACCTTAACCCTAACCAGAGTCATAGTCCAGACTTGAATTAGATCCAGGTGGCTGATAGCAGTGACAAAACTGGATATGTGATACAAATCTTTGATAACAGCAGCTTTTTTCCTATCCCTCCACAGTGAGGTGAATCCTGCATTAACCTCAGGTATTGAAACCTCATAAGATCTGCCCATGACATTCTACCTCCACAGAGTGCAGCTAGCTCCTGATTACAACTTTTAAAGGCTTTTTAATGGCCTTCACTATTTTTATCCCCTGTGATAAAAAAATGAAAATCGTAATAACTATGAAAATAATAAATTTAGCTGGTTGTGCTTCCAAAACAGATGGTAAAGAACAACTTTGTTGAAAAAAAAAAACAAACAACATGCTAAGTACGCAAAAACTTCTGTGATGGATGATGAAGCACACAAAATCAGAAAATCTTTAATAAAGATACACATTGCTTCAGCTACAGCTAATGGATGAAAAGCACTCCTGACTTGGCTGTCAGTACATTTACTGGAAATAAAGCACAACAGGAGGAGTTTGAAATTTCCAGCTAGGTCTTGCTTGAATCTCAACACTGAAAGGAATGGTAGACAAGCTTACTAAATACTTTATTTTTATAAAGATTTTCTCTGTTCTCAGAGGAAAAAATAATTCAGCTAGCAACTGTAATCTATTCTGTGGAATGGAATCAATAATCGGCAGGAAGAAAAATAATAAATAACACTGCCCTGCTGGATGGAAAGAAATGGAAATAAGATTTCTGGTGCAAATGAGGAATGACAGAAGCAAGGGGAAAAAAAAGAAAAGAAAACGTGCTGTGTAACTCCACTTGTAAGAAAATAGGGTTTGCCTGTAATCTGTGAGAGAACTAAAACAGGAACAAAGTACGTTCGCAACATGTTCTGAACAGAATGTAGTTTCTTTAGTATAAAATCACAACTATTCAGTAAAGCCTTTTTTCTTCCAGTTTTAGAACTTGAACAGGCTGCAATGCTATTCATTTCACTGTTACAAATTGTCTCATTATCAGGCAAACAGTAAAATTCAGAGCTGTACAACTAGTATTGGAACCCTGCTGGAAAATAGACCGGTGCTGTAAGTCTGCAGGTTTGACCCAGGATGGCCATCATTTCTCCCATAGAAACTCATTTGCTTCAGTAGTGCAAGGTGCAAGGCATGACATTCAGCCCTGCTAGGGAAGGGATGGGGATGGGAAGAGCTCCTTGCTCCTAGATTTTCTTAATGCTTCATCTCTCTCTATGTTTTTCTATTTGTGGTGTCTATTTGTATGTATTATTGCACGATTGCAACTATTATAAAAATATAATCTTGATAATATTATAATAACAACAATTACATCCCTTGCAAACTGCATGAAGATTTGTGTATCTTATGCATGAGGAAAACTATGGGCTGCTTCTGAGTATAATAAAACAGTTTTAAAAACAGTACTTTTTAACTTTGCAACTAGGATTAATTTCTTCTCATCTTAGCATGCTAATGTGCAGTGTTATAGCCCATGCTTTGAGAGTCTACAGCCTACTGAGGCATTACAGTTTATCAGATTTGTCTCATCACTTTACTTAAAATTTTTTTAATTTTGAGTTTTAATTGATTTTAATTTTAAAAGATGTTTCCAATTATTGCCATGAACACATGTTCCTAGTAGATTGCATGTCTTACTAGATTGCACTAGTACAGACTTACATGCCTGCTCAAGAGTCTTACTGGACAAGGCAAAATGGTCAGACCTTGACAGGGTCAGGCTCCAAAAGTAGAAAAAATATGCAAGACTTAAAGCAGTAGAAGCTGTGAGTGAGTAAAATCTGAAACGCTGGTTGTATGCAAATATAGTTCTGTATTGTGTTCGTGACATATTTAATTTTTTTTCCACAAATAAAAACTCGGTATCATACACTAGGAGCACCAGTTATAATAAGTTTTCAAGCAGAAAACATATGGTCACTCAGACAAAATTACGAATATTGAAAAGGTCAAAATAATCTTTCACATTCCTACAGTTCTTACTCTGCTTATGTGAAGTCATGATATTTTTTTTTCTGTAGCACACCAGATGAGCCAGTGTTAGTCCATTCTTCTGATAAAGTTTACGAAAGGAATGAAAATTTACATTGAATACATTGACATTCCAAAATTCTTTCTTCTATATTAATGATCCTTCTTTCTTTATGTAACAAGATCTTCTTTCCTGGCTCTCTGCATATAAAATGATCTCTTGACTTATTAGATCTGTAGACTTCACTCAGTCAGGCTATAGAGTTCTGAAGGTCTGTGCTTATTAAAAATAATACTACTCCCTACCTATTTTTTAAATACTTCCTGAACTCCTCTTGCCAAGAATAACGAATAGTAAGAGGAGTCTACGTTGGTAAATCTTTAAAAATGTTTTAAGTTAAAACATTTAATAGACATTTTTTTCCTTAAGTATGACAAAGTTAGATACCAGACTTGAGAAACTTAGCACACTGTCATCTCTACTGGAGATAAACGCACAGTTGTATCTTTTTTTTTTTTCATGAGTAGTAGTTTTTGTTGTGTGATTGCTACAGAAGAGTTAGATGCTCATATTCATTTGTTTGGTGTCTCCTAAGTGAACAAACTGGCTCCTTGGAAACATCATCCTGAGTCAGCCATCAAAGTACAGGAGACTCTGGAAAATACCCTCTCACAGTTTCTTCTGGTTTCCTGTCTCTTACTCCCTCCCTAGAGAAAAAACTCAATGTCACTTGTTGCTGTAAACTACATTTAAGCAGGAAGCAATGAACTTCCAGTTGATGTTGAAATGTGTGCTTCATCTTTGCTTGACCTTCTAGGATATTTATGAGCAAATAGGTTTTGGCAAGGAAGAACACACCCTTCTTGGTCTTGTGGATGGGTCACCACTATTTGGTTATGATATAGAAAGACATAGATTGGACTGTGTTATAATGAAAGATATGCCATTGTTTTAGTGTGTGGAAAAACAAGAATTATAATGACGCCCTTGTCTTTTTATCTGTTCTGAAAGACAAAGGCTTATTTTGGTAGAACTCTCTCAGTTTGAACTAGTCATAAACAAGAAGTAGAGAGGACCATTCCCTGCAAGACTGTACTGGACTAGTAGTCAGGACTAAGAGAGTAAAGATATGGTAGGAATCACGGTGAGTGGAATGCGTCCAACTGTAGCAATACCACAGGCCACACTGATGACCACTAACACAGAGTATTGAGCTGTTTTCCTTGTAAATTATTTGCATCTTGATTTCTAGCCAGAAACTGGAACTCATGGAGCTGATAACAAATCTCAAATATACTTTCATCCAATGAAGTGTGTTCATTTTGAATCTAGAAGCTGAACTGAAAGCTATGATAATTTATTACTAGCTCAAAAGTAATTAGACCTAAGGGAAGGAGAAAACACCAGAAAATTGTATGTTATTGATATTATTGAAATGCACAGTTGGTTATCCTTGTTCTCCTTTCTCTCCTCTCTTCTCCTCTCTTCTCCTCTCTTCTCCTCTCTTCTCCTCTCTTCTCCTCTCTTCTTTCTCCTCTCTTCTCCTCTCTTCTCCTCTCTTCTCCTCTCTTCTCCTCTCCTCTCTTCTTCTCTCCTCTCTTCTCCTCTCTTCTCCTCTCTTCTCCTCTCTTCTCTTCTCTTCTCTTCTCTTCTCTTCTCTTCTCTTCTCTTCTCTTCTCTTCTCTTCTCTTCTCTTCTCTTCTCTTCTCTTCTCTTCTCTTTT